>JASPKZ010010560.1:0-63029 GCA_030220185.1 Diploptera punctata
ATGCCGTACTTTCTTAATTGCTGAGTTTTAATATACTTTAAAATTGCTGAGTTTTAATATAATTTAAAATTGCTGAGTTTTATATAATTTAAATTGCTGAGTTTTAATATATTTAAAATTGCTGGAGTTTTTAATATAATTTAAAATTGCTGAGTTTTTAATATAATTTAAAATTGCTGAGTTTTAATATAATTTAAAATTGCTGAGTTTTAATATAATTTAAAATTGCTGAGTTTTAATATAATTTAAAATTGCTGAGTTTTAATATAATTTAAAATTGCTGAGTTTTAATATAATTTAAAATTGCTGAGTTTTAATATAATTTAAAATTGCTGAGTTTTAATATAATTTAAAATTGCTGAGTTTTAATATAATTTAAGTGTCTTCAATCTTAATTTTCTCCCTTATACTTAGTTCAAACTAATGGATAATATAAAAAATGGGGACTGAATATTAATTTACAGAAAACAGAAATATATGTGTTGGGAAAGGATGGTGGATGACCTCATACTTGAAACAGGGAAAATAAAAAAAGTGTGAAATTTTTAAATATCTTGGGTCAATAAGTTACAAGTTTTGGTACCTGTGAGAGAGATGTACAGACTAGAATTGCAATGGCAAAAAATGCAACTAAGACATTACATGGAATAATTTGGAGATAAAAATATTATAAAGGAAACTAAAATGAAAATTTATAACGAGCATAATACAGAATATCTTGTCATATGGAAGTGAAATTTGGTCTTTGACGGAATTACAAAAGAACAAAATTAGAACAGTTTGAATTTGATTATTTTAGAAGAAAAGCCTCCAAAAAACAAGACAGGATAAAATAAGAAATGAATTCTTTTGGAGAGAAAATGAATGTCACCATATCTGTTGTTAAGAGGATTGAAAATCAAACACTTAAATGGTATGGCCATGTACAAAGAATGGAAAATGAAAGATGGCCAAAAAATATATACCAATGGTCTCCCCCATGGAAAGAAATAAACATGGCAGACCAAGATGGAAATGGAAAACCTACGTCAGAACTATAATGGATGATCGGAATTTTGAAGAGGGAGACTGGAATGATAGAGATAACATGGAAACTGAAGATCGGCAAAACCTATAAGTGGAGGAGGAAAGCCGAAGAAGAAGAAGATAACGAAGTTCTAATTTTTTCTCTTCTTAAAATTCTTGCTGCCCTTCATATAAAATCCATTTACATTGCCAAAATATACTTATTTGTTTTTGTTGTTAATGACCAAAGTTCTGCTCTGTAAGTAATGATGCTTTTAACAATTGCATGATATATACACTATTAATTTTACTTTTATTACCCCACAATATTCCATTGAGGCAAATATCTTCATAAATGCTAATCTAAATTTTGCATCATGCTGCTAAGCGCCAAATGTTCCCGCTCTTAGGTATTTGATGCATAACTGTTAACAAGAAAAAACATGCAATATCCATTATTTAAACAATTGAATTGGTGTGTACTTGATGAAATTCTATAACTTATTTAATTAAATAAAAATAAATTTACAGTTTTATTGTAATTTTCATATTTATTAAAATATAATTTAGTTACAGCTGTTTCGGTACTCTGTTACCTTCTTCAGACATGATAAGAAATTAATGAATTTTGTTATTACAGTACGTAACAACTGTAACTATGCAACAAAAAATATATATTTTTCATAATCTCTATTATAAATTTAAAATAGGTGATTCATTCAAATCTAGATGGGAATTTAACAGTTTGTTACTACTTTTTCAATTTATTTATCTCTACAACATCTAAAAGGTCCAACTTCTTTCCTTTGTCACAAACATGTAACATTTTAAAATTTGGATTTTTTATATTTTAACATATATATATATTTTTTTCAAATGCCCCAGGTATGTCTTTCGACATTCCTGGTTTCTCTCCTAATGGCGTACTTGTAACCCACTTCTGAGGTTGGGGCGCCTGGAAGGCGGAGTTACGTTGCCCCGATGATATTATGGGTGATGATAATGGTGCGCCGGGAGAGTCCCTAATCTTAAGCTTAACCTAAGCTGAATATGAATGATGATGATTGCGATGGCCATATGATTTCGGGGACCGTTTGGGCCTTAAAAGTTTTCCTGACATTTGTCTTACATGTGAGGAAAAAACCCCGATAAAAACCTTCAACCAAAAAAAGCTGTCCCTACCGGTGATCGAACCCGGGCCCGCTGCGTGACAAGCCAGCAAGCTACCCCGAGACCACAGCGGTGGACTATTTAACAAATATGAAAATCACATCATAAAACCTGAATGTTTTATTTATTTAATTAAATATCCATTATTGTTAATTTGGCGCCTACTTTTCGAAACTTACATAATGGCGCATAGCCGGTAAATGCATATCGCCGTCCGATTGAGCTTTACCACACGTACAGTTGGAATCAATATAAAACTCGCTTAGGCTAACGTACCATTGCAGTCCGTGACGCTTACGATCCCGTTGTAAATCTGAATCGAGCTTTAAAACGTTCCTGGTCTGATGTGTTCTGTTATGAACATTGAAGTACAGAATGTCTTAATATTGATTCTACTGCTCCAAAAGATCAGCCTTGATGATCAGAAAGTATATAACCTATCAGAAGCCTATTGCAATTTAATTTCAGCTGCTTCTATTCTTCAGATTGTTTCAAAGTTACTGATTCGTATAATGATATTAGAGAATCATATTTAGCCTTTTGAGTTCATTGGCTTTAAGAACAACACAAATAAATTTATACTATAATCTTATATAGTCCCGCGCCGTAGCTGAGTGGTTAAGGTAAGAAGTCTTGACGCAGAGCTACGGGACTTGCGCTGGTTCGAGTCTCCATGGGGGAAGAAATTTTCTCATGGTATTTCGGCCATATGGGATCGGTGCCAACCCAGCATCGTGATGCATTTGGGTAGCTACGATAAGTAGCGGCTCCAGGTTGAGAGAAAATCAGCTCTTAGAACGCGTTGAGGGACCCGACATGCTGACATTGTCACCCCTACACTGGCTAGATGATCATCTCTCTTGATTAATACATGTGGATGTGAGGGCCTGCAGCCGCTGTCAGCCAAGGGCCTTCTAGGCCTGTCGCGCTTGGAGTTTATAATATTAGAGTTCATCACACAAATTGTTTCAATGTTTTCTATTTATTAATTTCAATATTATTGAAGATAATTTGTTTTAATTTATTTTGGCAGACGTTGTCCTGCCCGAACGTTGAATTCTCGTGTCATGGCCGGACGATAAAAATATTACTTTTTTTTTACTATAAATTTCGCTAATTAAGATGTAATTAGATATTATTAAATAAGTTCGCAAGAAAACTCCTCACTGCTGCCATCTGATGTAGCTCAAGAAGCGTGCATGATGAGATTACATTGTTTTAGCCCGAAATATGTCGATAATGCAGACAACTACACGTCTGACATAAAAGAAATCCTATAACCCGAATGCAGCGCAACTACCAAGGTAATCGTGATTCTAAACAATCCAGGAACCACTAAAAAATCAAAATCGGTCCAGTCGTTGTAGGACAGTTTAATTTTGGATTTCAAGTAAATCTCCACTTTTAGTTGTCGGATTTCGCTCATTTTATGACAATACCTACCTCGGTTTATTTTAATAGGATATACTGAGTTTCGTTGCGAAGCATTAAACAAATGTGACCGCTAGAACGATTTTTAAATTTTCACCTCAAGTGAACTCCTGCACCTAAAGGTCTTAGAGAGTCCAATTGTGAGTCTAAACCATCGAGGGACCCAGTAAGACACACACAAATAATTTCATTCTTAATTGATCCAGTCATTTAGTAGGAGTTCAGTGACACACACGTACAGAATAATTATGTATAGGTAAAGATGATTGGAAAAACATTAACTCAGAATAATAATAATAATAATAATAATAATAATAATAATAATAATAATAATAATAATAATAACAGCTTTATTTTACCTGACAGGATAGGATGTATGGAGAGCTTATGTCTGTGCGGGATGGTCCTCCGGGTTCGATAATTCCAGTTAGTTAATAATGACTATTTAACTCATGCCACAAACGCTAGTCAATGACCAATCACGTTTCAATGAATGTTGTTTTACAACCAATGACAGTCGTGTTTCACCTCGCTCTTTATCGATCTATCTTTATCAGCTCCTGATTTTGTGATAAAGAAAGCTCCTCCTTTTTAATGTTCTGAACAGGTCAAAGCATTATTTTTCTCCAACAAATACATCGAAATATAGCAAACAATGAAAAGATTCCTTGATTTTACTGAGTTGTTTATTAAAAAAATAAATGAATAACCCGTAACGTTGATTATCTTATATAGTTTGATGTGTTTCATTATTTCTCCACTTGAGTGCACTCTTACAATATTGCGATCTTATTTGGCAATAAATAATATGATCAAGCAGCAGTGAATGAACATAACCTCACATTTCTGATTTGTGTTCAAACATCGCCGTTTACATTAAATATATAAATATTTTAAAATAACTATAGTTAAACAATGATTTGTGAGTAAACAGTTTAATTTTATTCGTTAAATAGTCCTAACAAATGCCACTCTTGATTTCCAAATTCTCTAGATAAGTTCACTCCTCACTTCGTGAGTCGTGAATTATCGATAATTTGGAAATCACTCGTGGCATTACTTATGATAATGCTTATACAGTAAAATTTGTTTAATCCGGAACGTGAAATATGCGGAAATCTGTCCAATGTGAACAAACAAACTTATTGGTTCCGGCAAAATAATAGTAATTTTACATGTATTTATTTTGTATAAAACGGAATTTGTCCAACGCGGAAACGGAAGGATATTTCTACACAATACGTGAAAAAAGTTTATAAGGCGGAAAGATAGAGAAATAAATTAGTTACCATTAATTGAATTCCCGTCAGGCGAATTAACAATAAGTGATATAAATGATTCCTACCGCCGCGAGAAGTAGTTTGTACGTGTATCTGGAATTTTCTTTCGGCCTAACTGCAAACCCGTTTTGCAAAATACACGTTCGTTTAACAAATATTTGGTGTCTGAACCTGTCTTGCAAATAACCAGCGCACTGTAAAATCTTAAATAAGTTTAAGATCTGAGACCGATTGTGTACGTATCTTTTACAGACTATTTAACTCATGCCCCAAATGGGAGTCAATGACCAATCACATTTCAATGATTTTTGTTTTACAACCAATCATAGTCGTGTTTCACGAAATATTTATCAGTGTTATAATTACCATATTAAAGAAAGCTCCTCCTTACAATATTGCGTTCCTTTGGCAATAAATAGTATGATCTGGTTGCAGTGATAAACAAAAGAAGCAGTAGAAGCGTACCTATCGTTTCTCATTTGTTTTCAAACATCGCCGTTTACATTAAATATATAAATATTTTAAAATAACTATAGTTAAATAATGATTTGTGAGTAAACAGCTTAATTTTATTCGTAAAATAGTCCTAACAAATGCCACTCTTGATTTCCAAATTCTCTAGATAAATTCACTCCTCACTTCGTGAGTCGTGAATTTATCGATAATTTGGAAATCACTCGTGGCATTACTTATGATAACGTTCTGAATTTACGGAATAAAGATGGCTAAATCGTATGTACCATAGTCATTAAAATATATATTCGGTACTCTATAATCTAAGATTTTTTGTTTTTTTTTATAATGCGGAATGTTATCTAATGTGGAAAAACAATTGGTCCCATGCTCTTCCGCTTTACACAAGTTTTACTGTAACGATATTATGTTTCGGTAGAAAAGTTTATAAACAGGTTTGAGAAACACTGTGTTACGATGCTCCTTCCTGGTTGATTATCATAAGTAATGCCACGAGTGATTTCCAAATTATCGATAAATTCACGACTCACGAAGTGAGGAGTGAATTTATCTAGATAATTTGGAAATCAAGAGTGGCATTTGTTAGGACTATTGTAACGAATAAAAATTAAGCTGTTTACTCACAAATCATTATTTAACTATAGTTATTTTAAATATTTATATATTTAATGTAAACGGCGATGTTTGAAAACAAATGAGAAACGATTAGGTACGCTTCTACTGCTTCTTTTGTTTATCACTGCAACCAGATCATACTATTTATTGCCAAAGGAACGCAATATTGTAAGAATGCTCTCTAGTGGAGAAAAAATGAAACAACATCAATCTGTATATTAATTCAATTTTTGATGTCGTATGATGTAAATATGACAATTATATTTTTCTCGATTATTTTACCTGGGAAAAAATACATTTAAGAAAGTGCAAAACAGTGGTTTCTTTTTTTGGTGGTATAATCAATTGCTACAAATGTTGACATGTAAGCACTATTATATACAATCTGGTTAGCCGTATTTGTTATAGGCTCAGTCACTGCAAAAATAACGGTCAGACCTGTTCAGAATATTAAAAAGGAGGAGCTTTGTTTAATATATGATAATCCTAACACTGATAAATATTTCGTGAAACACGACTCTGATTGGTTGTAAAACAGAAATCATTGAAACGTGATTGGGTCCATTGACTCCCATTTGGGGCATGAGTTAAATAGTCTGATAGGTAACACACTACCTGAACCCTGTAAGTAATGAGTTGTGGGACCTCTGTGGTTATTTGCTCGATGTATAACCGCGGAGAGTGATGTTTTTCGCGGCTGTAGCTTGCTCTAGAGGGAAGATAACGTAGCACATAGGAATGTGCTGCAAGTGTCTTCAGCTTATCTTAAAACACCTGTTTATACTCTTAATTTTATTTTACAAACTTACAGCAATAACAAGACATCTTTCACATCCATCTTTCAGTCTGAAAACAACACATGTAATGTCATATTTTCGCAAATTAAATTCGTTTCTTGTAGGCCTATGTTTATATTTAATTTTTATCAAGATACCTGATACAAAAAATTCAGAAATATTTGTTTGATGTTACTTGCATGTAACATACTGATACCCTAATAACATACTGATATATATATATATATATGTCTGTCTGTCTGTCTGTCTGTCTGTCTGTCTGTCTGTCTGTCTGTCTGTCTGTCTGTCTGTCTGTCTGTCTGTCTGTCTGTCTGTCTGTCTGTCTGTCTGTCTGTCTGTCTGTCTGTCTGTCTGTCTGTCTGTCTGTCTGTCTGTCTGTCTGTCTTCCTTCTATCCTTTCTTGACTGATTTGAATGGATTTTTTCCGCCCATCGTTCAGATAATTCTTCTGGGATAGTTAACATATATAACATATTGCCCTACGTACTATATGGTCGGAGCTAAAAAAAAAAGTGGGCATCGGTATACTAAAAAAAGTAGCTTTTTGTACGCTTAAATGGCGCATGCTTCCTAAATCATAAACAAATACACCAAAATTGATGTACACAGAATTGAATATCTAAAAATAATCTACAAAAGAAAAGTCCGCGACAGCATATGTCTGTATTTTACGGATAACTCACAGTAACAATTTTTGCCTTTTAGCTCTTTGATGTCAAGAAGAATGGGATGAGTAGATTTCCGGGCAAGCTTGCAGCCAATGGCGGGTATTATTTTACTGATAACTCACATTAACCATTTTTGTCTTTCAGCTCATTTATGCCAAGAAGGTCGGGATAGAGTAAATTCCTGGGCAACCGCCAGTATCAGCACGGGATATTTAAAAATAATTACGATATAAATTTATAATTATTTTTTTCCTTAGTTTTTCAACTAAAAATAAAAACACGTTTAATTTATTTAGGCGTAGTAGCGCACGCAGGGTATTGCTAGTTTCCCATAAAAATATAATATCCTGAATCTTAATTGCTGTTTACTTTAATGATGCTTTTTACCCAGCAATTCAAATATTTGAGTGAAATGACCAACAAATGTTGTTCAAAACATCTTAACACAGCCTATCAGATTTCAGGTTCAGTTTAATCGCTGTAATCGAGGATACGGTCCGCCGGCTGGACTTATTTTTTTTTTTACAACGAAGTGATTTGGTATGCTTACAGGTAATTCTGTAAGAGCATGCAAAAATTAAACAGACATGGGTTTGCTCCACTATACAATTTGAAATTTGGAACCTAGGTTCCGAGAAACGTATTACGATATGGGAGTATACTTGTTATTAACATTACTGTAGTATTTTTTGTTTACTTATCAGTTAATTGCAAGTACTATCATCGACGCAAATAACGCACCATGTTGTATCTTATAACAGTTGCTCAAACTGATGGGCCACCAACCTCAGCAAGCATGACATCAGCATACAAGTTCTGCCGCATCCTGCCAAATATCCCTGGTGTGTTTCGAATCACATCACAGGCAGCTACAATCCCTAGCAGCTAATGCTATGTCAATTTCCACTGGAGTCTCAAACATATGTAATACCCAACATTATTATAATCGATTGAACAGAGAAGCTATTGAGATATGTATAAACATAAAGAAATTTTAAAAGAAAAGAGGAAGGTTTGAGAATTAATAAAACATGGTATCCTGCTCTAGAAAATTGTCAAATAAAACCTTTATTGACAAATATAGTAAGTCATAACATGTACCATGATAACAGCAAATGGGTGAGCTACTCTATGTTTAACTTAACCAATTAGAAATTAACTTTTATAAGATTCATGATGTGTTCCGTTGAGGTATTATTCAAAATTAAAATATAAAATTATGGAATATTCACCTGAAAGGTCCGTCTCCTCAACTTAATTAATCTGCCGATGGTGGGACAAGTCCCGAAAGCGCTACAGTTAAATAATTAATTAAGTTGAGGAGACGGACCTTTCAGGTGAATATTGCATAATTTTACATTTTAATTTTCAATTAGAAATTATTTACTAAAAATTAATAGTTACGGTAAAAACGCAAGTTAACAACTAATCAACAGTTACTACTAAAATCTACACAAGCAAAATCTCCTCGTAGATGTCACCCACAGAAGGTGATGGAACGTCGAGAAGACAATATTACAAGGCATGGCCAAGAATCCCGAAAATATATTTAAATATACAAATTACTTTATTTATTGACAGCATCAGAAAATTGCTTTACAACAATTCCTTTATACTTTAAATAATATCTCTCTAAAATACAATTTAAGAATATCTGCATCTAAAACAAAAATATTAGCTCTGAAAGGAAAATGTGCAATAAGAACAAAAATAGTGATAAACAATGTAATTATAGACCAAGTTCAGAATTTTAATTATTTGAGATGTCATTTAGGTAATGACAGAAACTTAGATAAACATACTAAAATACAACGATTCAATTATCTATGTGGCACAATTAAACGTACTTTATTGAATAAAACTAGAAAATAAACTAATTTAAAATTTTACAAAGTATTGGCAGTTCCATCTCTTATCTATGGATGTGAAACCTGGACATTAAGAAAGGCAGATAGTAAACAAATAGAGGCTGCAGAAATGAAGATGTTGAGAGCAATAGCAGGATACCAAAGGATCGATAAAAGGAAAAACGAAGATATAAGAACAGAACATATTTAATCTCTGTGAAAGAATAAAATACTATCAAAATGCTTACCTTCAGCACGTATTATGAATGCATGAACAGCGCATACCAAGAAGAATGTATAATTATAAACCAAAAGGGAGAAGATTGTTTGGCAAGACCATTGAAGAGATGGAAGGACCAATTCGACCTATAATGAGATCGGAACAGGCCATTGGGCTTAATCCTTGTTGTTGTTGGTGATGACTTTATTTACCCCTATAGGAAATAATCAAGGGGAATCAGGTCACTTCCTCCATCAAGACTTCCTAGTCATCAGGCTCTTCCCTCCAGGAACTAAAGGATGTAGTACATGTAAATAAACTCCACAATACATGTAAACATGTACGAATGTTAGTTGTAAATCAGCTCGAAACCAGAACGCAATGCTAGACAACATGATAGACAAGTTTAAAATTAAAATATAAAATAATGGAATATTCACCTGAAAGGTCCGTCTCCTCAACTTAATTAATTATTTAACTGTAGCGCTTTCGGGACTAGTCCCATCATCGGCAGAATTCAAAACTGGTGTTTCACTGAAGATCTGGTAGATGGGGTTACATGTATTGGGTTCATTTTAGTTTATCAGATTGTCGTTGTGAGCTGCTTTCATGATTTCTATCTCTTCGAGTACGTTTATCTTCGCTGGATTATTTTCTCTGTGCATTACTGTTAGGGTGTTTTCAATATTTAACATGCGATGTCCTTCAAGGATAACGTGTTTTGCATAGCTTGATTTTCCTTCTGCGTGAATAAAGTCTCGAAAATGTTCTTTAAAATCTGATGTTAAAACTCCTGGTAAACCCCCTCTACAGATCTTCAGTGAGTGAAACACCAGTCGTTTGAATCCTGCCGATGATGGGACAAGTCCCGAAAGCGCTACAGTTAAATAATTAATTAAGTTGAGGAGACGGACCTTTCAGGTGAATATTCCATAATTGTATATTTTAATTTTGAATAATACCTTAACGGAACACATCATGAATCTTATAAAAGTTGATAGACAAGTTTACTTCCACATCTCCTTAAGCAGGTTTCTCAGATCCTAGGTTCCCTACTCCAAATTGTTCAAAGCATCCTCTATGTTCTGGGAATCACCAAAGGAACACTATTATCAGAGAAAAACTTGAGTAAGAAGTTTAGATGAAGATATAGAGAGACACCAACAAGAATGGAAGAAATGTGTCTAAGGATGAGAATGGAAAGAAATAGAGGAGCACACACAAGAATGAAGAAATCGTCTAAGGATGAGAATGGAAAGAAATAGACTTTAAAGATTGGCGTTTCAAATATACTCGAACTGGTCATAGGGACAAGGAAGACCAAAACATCGGTGGAAAGATCAAGACCATCTTCGTTAGGTTTACCGTCACAGGTCACATGGCCTTAAAACGGATTTATTCATGATGATGAAATTGATCAGTGAAGCATCCTCTATGTCCTGTTTAATTTTTGCACGCTCTTACAGAATCACTCTGTATATATTATAATCATCTTCGTTGTATCGAATATTAGTTTATATAATAAAGGCTGTTTATCTCCATTAAATATAATCTTAACGCTATAAAACAGCTAAATGCGATTTCAAATAAGTATCTAAAAAAAAGGTAAATTTCCTGAGGAAATGAGTTTTGTTCCCTCTCTCCAACTTGTGGGGTGGATTCCGAGAAAAGCAAGACACAATTAAGGTGGAAATTGTAGTTATTGCACGAGCATAAGCGGATATTATATTAAAGGCAAACATAATTTAGAGTGAAGTGTCTAAGTGCAAATTAGTTGTCATAACAACCACAGATTCGTGACGTGTTAGAGGTTACAAACGACAGAAAACTTTTGTTTTCTTCTCTAATCGATATCACGTTGCATGTCTTGTCATTATTTTGTCATCAGAACATTTGTGATGAGGGTTGCCCAACTTTGGAAATATAGGTCATGCTAATTGGAGGAATGGAGCTTTTTTCTTTTTTTTGCGCGGCCGCGAGAGAGGCTAAAAAGGCCCTTGGTGTACTATCCGGCTGCTGACTTCTCATCCACATGTGTTAATTATAGAGGCGGAAATCATCTACTCAGTATAGGGATGACATGTGGTCAGCATGTCGGGTCCCCAATTTTTATAGCAAGTTTTATCAACCTGGAATCACTACTTATTGTAGATACCCAAATTTCTCATGATTTTGAGTGGGCATCGGTCCCATATTGACCAAATTCCGTGTGAAAATTTCTTCCGCCTTAAATCGATCGGCTACGGCATGGGACACGAAGTTACTTACATTTAATAAAATATTATAAATATATTTCGTGTATAAAAAATAGGCCTAAATTAAAGAACGAAAATTCGAAATTAGGGCCTACTTACATATAATGAAATATTAAATCTAGTTCAATATTTGAAACAATAAATTAAAGAACGAAAAATCGAGGTTTTTTGAGAGTTGATTAAATTTAAACACATTAGGTATTATTATTTACTTATACTATATATATCTTAATATATAAAAATTACGTGTCACGGGTTTGTCCGCGATGGAATCCTAAACTACTGAACCGATTTTAATAAAATTTTGCACACTGTGTGCTGTTTTATCCAACTTGAGACCTACGGTTGTTTATAACTAAATTTATAGTCGCATTATTTTTATTGCAAATTATTTGTTTATTATTTAACAAAGAGTTATAATTATCTGTGAGTCCCATACGATTCTAACAGATGACGGTGTTAAGGTAATTGGTTTATTATTTAACAAAGAGCGATCCAGGTGGCTGTGCTTTTTGTTGCAACCGCGAATTTCAATTGAATTACAAATATTGATTATTTTCATAATTTAAGTGTGTTTGTTTGTTTATTTTATTTTCAATATATTGATAATAATATTAATTTCGTGTGTGTAAGTATTAGTTTTAAGTAATCTGGCTGAAAGACAGCAACTTAATTTAAATTTTAACTGGACCGAGAAGGGACATTGAACAATATGGCGAATCAGTACTAGAGACCATGAATGATAAGATATCAAGTGAATTTCCGCAAATTGGTATAGGCCTATGTGCCATAAATCTTACATTTAAGAAAAATGCCATTTTAAAACATATGAAGGTCCTAAGGAACGGAATAACAGAACTGTAAGTAAGTAAGTCTGTTAGGAATCGTACGTTGTCGAAGACATTAATCAAAGGATGTTATTATTATTATTATATATTATATTATTATTATTATTATTATTATTAGTAGTAGTCGTAGTAGTAGTAGTAGTATATTAATTATATTATAATTATCAAAAACCCAGTTAAGGGAAACGAAAGCTAATGTTCAGGGGACCATGTGAGTTAGTAAGACTCCATATAGTTTTCTTGCTGGCCAGAGAAACCAACCACTTTAGTTCGATCTTGCCTTTTAGAACTTTCGTGCCAAAGACTAATTTTATGCATAATGTGTATTATGCAATAAGTTCTATGTATCAGCATGAAAGAAAAAAAGAGTACATTATCTCACGTGACACAAACTCTGAAATACAGGAAGAGTGTCATAGAAGTTAACTTCCGGACTATATAGCGTATATATTTATAAGCATTGGCATCCCTTGTGACCAGACTCCGAAATCCGTGGCAAATAAAAAACGTTACTAACAGACATCTAATATATTTATCTTCAAAGAAATGGATCAAGACACAACATGTACACAGCGTAGCATTTGGTTTCATCTCCCCTTCATTTTTATTGGTTATCAACTTCTGAAGTGTTCTGTGAGTGTTTCCACATCTAAATGAGTCAAGATATAAGCAAATATCCAAGTTTCTCCATATTTAATTTTTGTGGAGGAAACGTTTCAGACACTCTCCTAGCCTCTATGGGAAAGCTGTTCATGGTTACCAGACTTAAGGAGTTCAGTTTTAAAACTTGTGATGGTTAGGGCCTCCAACTCTTGATTAACTTACTGGGTACACGTCGGAGATAAATTGATTGGATTTCAACTAAAATTGAGGACATCAGTGCCGTAATGAAATTATGTTTAATACATAACGATGTTTTATTTCACAATGTCTCATTTCATCAATTTAAGGTATTTTAAAATGACCGAAAAATCAAGTGTACTAGATAATCTAATATATAAAAATCAATGTTTGTTTGTTCGTATTCTATGCGCGGCCATACCATTGATCCGATTTTGATGGGGCTTTTGCAAAATGTTCAGGAGATTCCCGGGATGAACATAGGCTATGAGAGAGTTGTGATATTCAACCCCTTCACCCCTAAAAATCACCCTTTGTAGTGAAAAACATGAATTAAAGTTCCTATTTTGGCGCTTAAATGACTTACGCTGTAAAAATACATTTGAGAAAGTGCAAACAGTGATTTATTTTTTAGTGGTATAATCAATTGCTGCAAATGTTTTTATATTAACTCCTGCAAGCGCTATGTGTTGACATCCATGCACTATATATACAACCTGGTAGCCGTATTTCTTACAGAGTCAGTCACTGCAAAATAATGGTCAGACCTGTTCAGAATATTAAAAAGGAGGAGCTTTCTTTAATGTGGTAAATTTAATATTGATAAATATTTGGTGAAACACGGCTGTGATTGGTTGGAAAACAGAAATCATTGAAAAGTGATTGGTCATTGACTCCCATTTGGGGCATGAGTTAAATAGTCACATTTAATATAGTTTAGTTAATTTCTAACGCGTATCATTTTATCAATAAATGCTAAATATTTTATCGAGGCTCTTATCTAATAATTTTTATTTAAAATAAATTTTAAAAACCCGTTAAAAAAATTCTAAATAATTAAGGGAATCATAGAACCATCCCATTCCTATAATATTGGAATATTGTTTATAAATTAATTTTAGTCATTCAAGGCTTGCTTGAAATTTGCGGTGAATATTTTAACAAATCCATGTTCCCAATTCAATGTGCATATATATAGGCCCTATATATATATATATATATATATATATATGTTCTCACCGCTGTGGGTCTCGAGGAGGTAGCATGCTACCTTGTCACGCAGCGGGGCCCGGGTTCGATTCCCCGGACGGGACAGGCACCTGGGTGAGGTTTTTCGGGGATTTTCCTCACCTGTTAAGTAAACACATCAGGAAAGCTTAGGGGCCCAACAGTCGCCCAAAAAATATTCCCGCCATCATTCATCATCCTTATCATTATCATCCTTCACCGGTGTGGAAAGCAACGGGGAGCTACCACACCTATAATTCCCTAGTAAAGCTGCAAATCATAATGCTATGATTGCAGTGAAAGACCTGTTTATGTATGTACGGTATCTAATAATAATAATACTTACTTACTTACTCACTGGCACTATCGAACCCGTAGGTTCATGGCCGCACGGACATAAGCTCTCCATACATCCCTATCCTGAGCTAATGCTTTCCAATCATTCCCTGTATAATCTACTTCCCTCAAATCATAGTTAATGTTGTTCTCCCACCTCATTTTTGGTCTACCAACTGGGCGTTTTCCTTCTGGCTTTCCTACAAGAAGTTTCCATGCACGTCTTTCATTCCCCATACGCGCAACATGTCCTGCCCATCGCAGTCTACGGGACTTAACTGTTCTTATTATATCTGGCTTCCTATAAAGACCATGTAGTTCATTGTTATGTAGTCTTCTCCATTCACCTGTCTGTTCATCTCTCTTTGGTCCAAAAATTTTCCTAAGAACTTTATTCTCAAATACTCGTAATCTCCTTTCCTCCCTTAAAGTAAGAGTCCATGTTTCGCACCCATATAGTATAACTGGTAGAACAATAGTTTTATATATTTTCAGCTTAACGTTTTTTGAAAGGAGTTGGGACATCAAAAGTCTCTGCAATGCATAATAGCATGCATTTCCAGAATTGAGCCTATGTTTAATTTCTTTGTGCATCTCATTCCTATTTGTGATTATTGTTCCTAGGTATTTGAATTCAGCCAATTCCTCAAAATTTCCCTCATTTGTCATTAGCTGTCCATTTCCATTATATAATGTATTTCTACGTGTGACCATATATTTAGTTTTACTGATATTTACTTCCAGTCCTAATTTCTTAGTGTTACTCAATAGTTGTGTGCGTGTGTGGCCTTTAGTATCTCCTCGCTATCGGCCAGTAGTACTACATCATCAGCATAAACTAAACAGCTTATTAATACCATTGAGTGTTGTAAGCCTTCCTCATTCTCCAAAGATTTAATGGCATGCTCTAGTACAAAATTAAATAGTAGAGGAGATAGTGCATCTCCTTGCTTTAACCCATTCTGGATTTCAAAAGTGTCTGAAAACTGTTTGCCTACACGCACCCTACTCGTTGAGCCATTTAGACACATTCGTATAAGTTCTAACTAACTTTTTAGGAATTCCAAACTCCAGCAGGATACTATATAACTTCTCCCTCTTAATTGAATCATATGCTTTTTTGAAGTCTACATATAGTTGATGTACAGTACCATTATATTCCCATTTCTTTTCTAAAATCTGTCTTATACTAAAAATCTGATCTGTTGTAGACCTGTTTCTTCTAAATGCACATTGATGATCTCCTAGAATGTCATCAATATAGGGAGTAAGTCTGCTTACTAATATATTTGTTAGAATTTTGTACGAAGTTGAAAGTAATGAGATGCCCCTATAGTTGTTGCAATCAGTTTTATCTCCTTTCTTATAAATTGGTACGATAATTGATTCCTTCCATTCATCTGGAAGAGCTTCTTTTTCCCAAATCATACTAAGCAACCAGCGTATCTTGTCCATCAATTTTTCTCCCCCTGATTTTAGCAGTTCTGCTGGGATCTCATCTGAACCTGATGCTTTATACATCTTCAATTTTTCAATTGCCATTTCAACCTCTAATGCACTTGGCTCTGCGACTAGCATTTCTGCTGTCTGTAAGTTATTCTCCTCAATGTCCTGTTCTGTATGTACATTTAATAGCTGATTAAAATAACTTTTCCATCTATTTAATATACTCTTGGAATCTGCAATCATATCCCCATTTTCATTCCGAATTATGTTTGTTCTAGCCTGAAAACCCTTTCTTCTCTATACTAATTCCCTGATATAATTCTCTAATGTTCCTATTTTTTGCATTCATTTCAAGATCATTAATCTTCTCTCTCAAATATTCCCTCTTTTTACTCTTTAGTAACTTGGTGGTTTCCCGTCTAACACTACCCAATTGCTCTAAATTTACCTCATTTGGCTCGTGTAACCATTTAATTTTTGCTAGCTTTCTTTTCTTTACAATGTCGGCACATTCCTCATCAAACCATTTCTTGTTTTGCCTCTTTTTTAAACAACCAATGCTTTCTGATGCTGACAATTTAATAGTATCTCTTATAGCCTCCCATTCTTTATTTATATCAGTTTCTTCTTCGTTTGCCACATTGTCATCTGAAGATTCCAGTACTTCAAATCTATTAGCAATTTTGATTTGGTATTCTTGATGCATTTCATCATTTTTCAAGTTTTTTAATTCATATTTTACAGAATCATCTTTAGTGTTTGTTCCTTCATAAGCGATAGCCGTTGTCTGATTTTCACCCTGACCAGATGATGATCTGAATTGCAGTCTGTCCCTCTAACTGATCTAACATCAATGATGCTACTGTGCCAGCGTTTATCCACTAATACATGATCTATCTGGTTCCGAGTTTCTCCATCTGGGGACGTCCAGGTGTATTATGAATATCCTTATGCTGAAATGTTGTGCTCTTAACACGAGATTCTTTGATGTGGCAAATGTGACTAATCTAACCCCGTTGTCGTTACTATCTTCATGAAGACTGAATTTGCCTATTGTTGGTTTGAATATATCTTCCCGCCCCACTTTTGCATTAAAATCTCCTAAGACAATTTTCATATGATATCGTGAAAGGCTATTCAAATAAGCATTCTAATTCTTCATAGAATTTATCCTTGATCTTGTCATCTTTATCTTCTGTGGGGGCATGTACATTTACAATTATAAAATCATGTCGTTTACCCTTTAGAATATGTATGATATCCTATCACTAACAAACTTAATATCTCGGATAGCGGATAGGATCCTCCTCCTGACTAAAAAACCCGTTCCAAATGCAGGTCTTTCTGCACTCCCGTAGTATAATGCAAAGGTTCCTGATTCCTGACTACCTTCTCCTGGCCACCAACTTCCTGTAAAGCGACTATATCCAAGGGCGATTTATCTAATTCCCGCGTTAATATCTCTAGTGCCCCGCTATTGTATAAAGTCCTAACATTCCATGTTCCTAGGAACATGTCCCTGTGTTTGAGCCTTTGGCATGAGTTCCCTGAAGTAGTCCCCGCCCGGAGAAACCGAATGGGGGACTATTTGACCTCCGGAAAATTTTACCCCAGTAGAACCCATGTCCGCATTCTTGGACGGTTGTATTTTTACGGTGAAAGATCGTCACTCTTTCGACCAAGGTACTTATTTCGTCTGGCTTATCACCTTCGACCAGTCCGGCATGGGTAACCCTATCGGCAGCAATGCTACCGCCGGCATAGCTCTCAGGATCATTTAAGCACACAAGCCACTCCACCACGACAAGGTAAAGATACCATGGAGGGAATAATAATAATAATAATAATAATAATAATAATAATAATAATAATAATAATTACATTGTATTAATTATATGATTTAATTAAATTAAAAATAAAATAATCCCTTTCACATTCCAAACTAAATTTAATAAACAATATAAATGTTTTATCAAACTTACATGAACGGATACGAGAAACCATGATCTTAATAGTGTTACAATTGTAATAAATTCGTGGGACAGCAGTTTTGATGAACCAAAGTCTATTGGGCAGGTTGGTGTCACTGGATAACGGATGAGAAAACAGGTAGCTGTATGAATAGCATATCTCAGTCCTTCAACCTTTGTTTTATTAACCGAATTCATTTTTCATATTAAGTACGGTAGCAGCTCACTTGATTCTGAGGCTGAGTTGGTTACGTTGTATGCCCTACACCTAAAGATAAATGTTCATGGTATAGATGGGAATTGGGCTCACACCTCTAGGATGCAAGTCAGACACGTTAGTCTTTGCAAAAAAAAATACGAACTTACATATTACGAAGTTTCGTTACGAGAAAGAAATATTGCGGCCGCTAGAGCGTTCAAAATGCTTCTATTAAAATGTCAGCTTTTAGGTTAATTCTTCTGCTTCTTCCTTCCAAGTATTAGGCCAAGGCCTGTTACGATCCTATAGAAAATTTTCCCTCCAGCGTTTCATAGGACGGCCCAGTGATCTTCGTCATCTTGGTATATAATTATAAAAAGCTTTGGGGATCCGATTTGAAATCATTCTTTCTAGATGGTGTTTCCAATTTAGTTGGTACTGTTTAATATATTCCAAAATTGGCGTAGTCTTCAATTTTAGGTTAATTCCCACTGCTAATTGTCAATTTTGCTGATTAACAAATGATTTCCTACTTTTCTTATCCGTTTTTCGTATGACGAATTTTGTTGCGGAAAAATATTTGCATCGATGTCAGTTTATTTATTTTCCATGTGAGAAAATGTGTGTTGAGTATTATTAATTCATAGGAAGATTATAAATCTTAATCTTAGAGGTAAGGCAAAGGGATAGGGATGTATGAAGAGCTTATGTCCACGCGGCCATGAACCTACGGGTTCGAGTGCCAGTGAGTGAGTTAGTTAGTTACAGGTAAGGCTAATGGTACAAATCTCAATAGTTTCATTTCAAGTCATAAAACATAGAAAAAATATAAAGACTTTAAGATTAAATTGCTGATGAATAAATTTAGAGTCCCTTCTTTAAAAATTACACTGAGCGACAAAAAAATTAACTTTTTTTTTTTTTTTTTTCCTCAGAAAGAAAATATGTGATTCTGATAGTATTTTGTCTCCTGAATTCAAGTATGATATCGGATTTTCTCCATCACGCAAGGTTTCCGAGAGATTCCATCCTATTAGCCGGAAACCAAGCATTTCAGACTGGTTTTTGGATCACTTTAAATCTCGTATGACATCATTATGATCTTCTTGAGTCAATAAATGAGGCTAGATGAACAGCTTTGTTCTTAAGTTGTATCACCAAAATTTCTTTCTTCTTCTTTCTTACTTCCATCAGAATCTGAGCTCTCTTCATTTAACGTCACATGTTCTGGAGGCTTTGGTATGGACAGTTCTTCGCAGTGTGGAACTGGTTTCATTGCAGATTGCAAGTCAGGGTACACCACTTGATTTTGACGTAATCCCTTCAATGTTTGTTAAGCAGAAATTAAAATAAAAATATTTAAATCCATTAATTGAAAAAAAAACTGGGTGATGGAGAAATTCCGAAAAAAATATTTGAAAACACGATAAAAAACTACATTAAGTACAACTATTGGCACTCATGAGACAAAAATCATGTTGACCAGTGTTACTAAGACTATTTAACTCATGCCCCATATGGGAGTCAATGGCCAATCACGTTTGAATGAATTTTGTTTTACAACCAATCACATTCTTGTTTCATCTCGATAATTATAGAATTTTGATTACCAAAAAAAGTAAGTTCCTCCTTTTTAATATTCTGAACAGGTCAGAGCATTATTTTACAGTGACTGGCTCTCTAACAAATACATTGAATATAGCAAATAATGAACAGATTCCTTCGATCTACACATTTGATAATTGTGTGTTCAATAACTGTTTTCTTAAATACTGATTTTACTGAGTTGTTTCCGAAAAAATGAATTAATAACCTATAATGTTGGTTATAATATACAGTTTGATGTGATTCATTTTTTTTCTCCACTATGATGCATTCCTGTAATATTGCGATCCTATTTGGCAATAAATAGTATGATGAAGTTGCAGTGATGAACAAATGAAACATAACATAACCAAACATTTCTCATTTGTTTTCAAACATCGCCGTTTATGTTAAATATATAAATATTTTAAAATAACTATATTTAAATAATGATTAGTGAGTAAACAGCTTAATTTTATTCGTTAAATAGCCCTAACAAATGCCACTCTTTATTTCCAAATCCACTAGATAAATTGGAAATCACTTGTGGCATTACTTATGACAAGTAATTAAATACGTACGTAAAGAGTAAAACTGTTTTGTGTGTAGATAAAGGACAGGATGCTACTCTTGTAACTTTTTCGCGTTTGTGGGAGATATCATGTGACATGATATAAAATACATAAAATTGTACACACAAGAGTCTAGATTCCAGAATAAAAAAGTGAGTTTCCGCCTGCGGAACTTCCGGTAGGTGCGGATGGCAAACTCTCTAGGAGGGTGAGAGCATACAGTACAGTAATATATTCACCCTGTAAAACAGTGGATCATCCCAAAACCAATCATAGGGAAGGACAGTGCGAAGTGCTAGAGATAACAAAATTTCCCTTGAGATAATTAAATTATCGATCACCTCCGCGGTTTAGTGATATTGTCTGTGAGCTCTGATTCGGATGTGTCTATCCCACATTCATATATCTGCAAGTAATACATTTGAGAGTTCACTGAGCGTCTTATCCAAAAATGATCCTCAATGATAGCATTATTATTATTATTATTATTATTATTATTATTATTATTATTATTAGTATTATTAGTATTATTATTATTAGTATTATTATTATTAGTATTATTATTATTATTAGTATTATTATTATTATTAGTATTATTATTATTAGTATTATTATTATTAGTATTATTATTATGATTATTATTAATTATTACGATTATTAATTATTATATTGTGGAAAGCAACGGGAAGCTAACACACCTATAATTCCCTAGTAAAGCTGTAAAGCATAGCATGAAAATGCTACGATTGAAGCGATGGACCTGCCCCCGGGCAGAGTTACTATGGATTATTATTATTATTATTATTATTATTATTATTATTATTATTATTATTATACTTATAACTAAAAGTAATAGTACAAGAAGAGAGATTATGTAGGTCGAAATGAACGTCCTTAGGGAAAAGAAAAGAAAAGCGTTTGAAGTGATATGGACTCTTTATACGATTGTGGAATGAAGGGTAGAATACCAATGAAGGTCCTTATATAGATGGATAGAGGGGAGGAAAGAGAATAGGTATACCAAGAGGGACAATGGATATATGGAGTATCAAGTAGTATGGAAGCAAGGGTTCTTAGGGAAGAAGATTCATTTGATTTGAACACAGATCTTAGGCAACAGAACATTTTGGGTTGAGAGAGAACCACTATAGTGTGTAATATTATTAACAACTATTATTATTATTATTATTTATTATTATTATATTATTAGTATATTATTTACTGTTACTGTTACTGTTATGAGGCTATGACCTGTTCTGTAGCTCTCATAGGAAGGGAAGGAAAGAAATTCATGGATCCCGAATCGTATAATAGCGGAACATATAAGAATCTCTAGTCCAAAAATTAATTTACTTTTTAAATCCCATATTATAAATTGCAAAGATAGTAACCCAATTTTTTAAAAAGCGTGGTTAATTAAGACTTAAGTATAACTTAAAATTTTAGCATATTTACCAATTTTGGACTGGAAAGTTAAATTAGCCTTAAAGACGCAATAGTTGTAATTTTCATGGTGCTGTATGATGATATACTATGCAATAAACAATAATAGTACTGTACTTAAAGCTGATAAGAGGAAGTGAGTAAATGATAATAAAGCGCAAGCGTTAGAAAATTGCGAAGTGTAAGGAAAGTTCCTGGAACAACTGGTAACCTCTTGGCCTCAGAAGAGCAGATTTATGATCTAGACTTAAGCCACTTTACAAAGTCTTGCTTTAAATTAATGATAGCATTATGTGTAACGTCAGCCGGCAGAGTTCAAAGCAGTTTACGTCAAAGTGTGTGGAAATATGTCACCTACGTGCTAAGGTTCACCTACTCTTTTAATTTATGTTCAAATGTTACTTTCCTTTCATCATATAGAGAATATTGTTGGACATTAAAATTTTAAGTTGTCTCTCATAATTCAAAATAATATTACGTGTGAAAGGACAGAAAAAATTTGCTCAGAGGATTCTCATTTAAGGATTGAGGTTCTTCTATGTGCCAAAAAATTACGTCACAGGTCTCACGGCTTTAGTTTCTTTCTGAAGGAAGCCATAGTTTTACCTACTGATAAATAATTTTAGTTCCACGGGAGCGTTTATAGAAAGAAAGAAAAAAATAGAAGTCAAATGTCTAATGATCACTAATTGAACCTTTCGCCAAGAATGTATTTAACCTTTAAATTGAGGTGGTTAGAAACAAAGGGGTGTAAGTGCAAGCTTTTCAGTATTGAGAAATAGTATATTACGATGCAAAGTTGGGAAGTGGTTTTTACAGAATCAAGGAAAAAAGTTTTTAATTTCCGAGATTCTGTAAAACACTTCACAAACGTGCGTTGTATATTTTTTTGCGTGATGGTGTTTTCAAAATAATAAATAATAGTAAAATAATATTTGTTGGAAATATTTGCGTTCATTATAAACAATTGACTAACGTTAACAGTGTGGGCAATGTTTCTTAGTTGAAAAAACAGGAGGCCTTGAGAACAGTTATTGATATCATGGCCGCAAGTACGTATTTATTGTTTTATATTGTTTCAAATAAAGTTAAGTTCATTTAAAATGCAGTGATTTGTTTCGTATAATGTATATTAACACTACCTTTTGGATATTTTCTGTATGTACATTATGCGTAGTATGCATAGAGGGCAGTGGTTTCACTTCCCGCGCGTGGGTGTAAATGTAATATTACAGTATAGTTATTTAGGTTGGCAACCCTGAATTGTAGGAAGTTGAACATTCAATAATGGTTGCCATTGCTGGTAAGTACGACAAAACGCACTATCGCGCAAAAAAAAAAAAAAAAAAAACAGGTTTAAAGTTGTAAAAGAAAAATCATAAGTAACTGAAAATAACAATCATACTTTACCTACTCTTAACGCACATATTTAGGCCTATATCCCTTTTCCACTAAATAAAAGTATGCTCGAGAATGTACTTATCCACCAAACGTTTTTTGCCAAAAAGTCACTTACGTCCCTTTGCTTCTAACAGCCTAACTGTAAAACCCTACATTTCTCAAATCCGTTATTTACATGTATGACCGCAGTAAAAAAAAGGAAAAGAACTCTTATTTTATTGCTGTATATTATGTAATTCGACTGACATTTAAGTACTTTTTACTCGTTCGTTTTTCTGTTGTTTTATTGATAACTAGCTAATACCAGGCTTGTGCTGCTACTCTTAAATAAATGTTAATGTGTTTTTACCACCAGCCTTCAGCTGCTATGCTTGCCCGGGAATCAGTTTATCCCGATCTTCTTGGCATCAATGAAAGACAAATATGATTATTGTGAGTTATCCGTAAAAGATAAAAATGCTGCCGTTGACTTTTTTTGTAGAGTTTTTTGAGATATTCAATTCTGTGTACATTAATTTGGTGTATTTGTTATGGCTTAGGCAGCGTAAGCCATTTAAGCGTCAAAATAGGGACTTTATTTCACGTTTTTCGCTACAAAGGGTGATTTTTAGGGGTGACGGGGTTGAGTATCACAACCCCCTTATAGCTTATGTTCATCCCGAGAATCGCCTGAACATTTTGCAAAAAAAAAACCATCAAAATCGGATCAACTGTATGGCCACGCATTGAATACGAACAATCCAACCAACAAACAAACATTTTTATATATTAGATATTAAATAAATTAAATCAATGTATGTTATAAGACACATTGCTAATTTAAGACTTAATCAAACGGAGTCGAAATAGGCCTATATACATCCAATGGCGGACCTTGTTTTAAAAATAGATGAAGGGACAAGGGATTGATAAAATATGGTACAAAATGCACTGTTAAATGCACGTAACAACTACATTATTAAGATTAGAATTTATTGTACTTTCACTTTATCTTATTGTGTATTTTTATTTAATTTCTTTTAATTATGAATTATACTAAAGAATGACTAAAGAAGAAATAAAAAATACAAATCCCATAAATATTAATGACATTCAGTCAAATAAAAAGGTATTGATATTATTGCAAGACTCAACAAATTATTTTTATGTTAACTAAAATCACATAATTTTATTAAATTATTTTGTAATAGCTATATTAAATATCTAGTCATAAATAGTAGCAAACTTATTTTTAATATCCTCACAAGATGTCTCCATCTCGAAAGGAGTAAACATATTTGCATCTTCTTGTCCTTTCCTGCTATTGTTCTACTTCTTATATCGCACAAACTGATATCGAGCCTTGGTCCACTGAATCTATTCTTTCCATATCTGACAATATGTAATGTCTTCCTTTTCCAATTATTCACTCTTCCAGAATGTGACTTGTTACTTCGCCTACAACGTTGATCCACCAGTTTTGTTTTTTCAGTTTGCCTCCAGCATTCATTATTGGTGTAGTAGTGAAATGCAGGATTTTCTTTGACATGTGTTGATTTCCTATTCATGAACACGCCCGATGGGTCCCATATCAATCTTCATTAAATAGACATATTTTATTTTTATACAGATCTTAAATATTTACACTTCTTTCTGTGCCTAAAGTTGTATTTTCTTTCTGCACTCGTCCCTATCTATCCACACCATGTCTTCCAACCTTTTTTTTATATGATAAAATCTAATTTTTTCAACATTTACATGCAGTCTTTCTACTCTACATTTTGGCTGGAAGATCGTCCACCTCTGTAATTGTACATGTGGATACGAGGCCAGCAGTCGGATTGTAAGCCAAGGGCCTTCTAGGTTTATCGCCCATAGGTTCATGGCCGCGCGAACATAAGCTCTCAACACATCTCTATCCTGAGATGTTTTCCAATCATCCCCTGTATAATCTATTTTCTTCAAATCATGGCAATTATCGTTCTCCTACCTCGTTCTTGATCATTCTCCTTCTGGTTTTCCTACATGAAGCTTCCATGCCCGTCTTTTATTCCCCATTCGTTCCACGTGTCCCGACCACCGTAGTTTACGAGGCTTAACTGTTCTTATTACATCTGGTTTTCTATGAAGATCTTGTAGCTCGCTGTTATCTATCATCTCTCTTTGGTCCAAAAAGTTTCCTAAGAACTTTATTCTCAAATACTCGTAATCTTTTCATACTCTCTTAAAGTAAGAAACCATATTTCGCATGCATATAATATAACTGGGAGAACACAAGTTTTATAAAATTTTCAGTTTAACTTTCTTTGAGAGAAGTTGGGACGACAAGAGTCCCTGTAATGCATAATAGCACGCATTTTCAGAATTGAATCTATGTTTAATTTCTCTGTGAATCACATTCCTATTAGTAATTATTGATCTTAGGCACATGAATCCAGTCACTTCTTCAAAATTTCCCTCATTGTCATTAGCTGTTCATTACTAAATGAAAATGTTGACTAAACTAACAATAATCAAAATGACTTAATAACACAATGTTAATTATAATTAATAATAAATTATACACGTAGTATGTACAGCCTTATATAATATAGATGAAAAATAAAGTTAAAAAGCTACTTCTCCTAAAACACAAACTAATAAGATTAAACTAATAGTACGTATTATAAATAATTTCAATACCACCTGTATAATAATCAATTACATATCCAGTTTCTAAAACTGATGCACTTCTCTGCCAAAATAGTTAATAATATAAAAGTAAAATGATCCCACAACAGGCCTCAGGAGGCCCTTGGGGTAGTAGGAGGTTAAGGCTCCCACTTTTTCCAGACAATCGGCACTTTATGTCAGCCGGGTTGTCAGCCCTGCGTGACGGCCGCCTTTACCCCAGAACAAGCGTCTGGTACTCATTTTCGTTAGAGGCTGAGTCGACCCCAGGGCTATAGTGCCGCCAGAAGGTTTGGGTCAGTTTAAAACTCCTGACCCCAACGGGACTTGAACCCTCGACCTTCCGGCTTGTAGCGCAGTGCCTTAACCACTACGCTACGGCGTGCCCCAGTTAATAATATACAAAAGTTAAATTTTATTTTTAATACAAGGAAAAGTAATAAAATGTAATGAACAAATATATTGGTTGCAGATGTTAGTATTAATTTTTTAAGAAGGCTGAGTGTGTCCAGGTATGGTCTAAGGAGAACCAAAATGGATCGCTCACCGCGAACACTTAAGTGATGGCCGCAGATCTTTCCATCTATCTATCTATCTATCTAGGGTGTTCTGGATCAGCCTGGATACGAATGAGTGAAGCTCAAAAGACGCATTTACCGCCAGAGCTATTTGGCCTACACTTTGGACTGTAATCCAAAATAAACAAGAAATAAAATACATTATGTAACTTGGAAGAGAGTGTTTTGAATTGAAAAACCACATGTGGAGTGAGTATTGTGAGAAGGATGAATACTCCGCATTAAGATAAAGATATGAATGGAACCAAGGAATGCAGGTGCCTGGATAACTGTGTGGCACACAAATTGAACAAAGTGATTTTATCCTTATTAGGAGAGCGAGTTCATTATATCAGACGGTTACTAACTTCACTCGAGCTTCGGGCTGTCTTCTCTTCATTATATATCTCAAAATTACTCATCAAAAACTGTGAAATTTGTAATCATACTGTCCTCTGTTCTACGTGAAGCCGTGTTTATGTCCTTAGGCTCTGCTACTTACTGGTCACATATATACATTCCCTCCATGCAAATGAGCAGTATGCGATCCTCAGAAATCAACAATATATTTTGGATCCAGAATATGAAAGTTATCGGTACTGGTGGAATAGTGATTTCCAAGGATCGCGGGTTTAAATCCGGTCATGGATGGATCTAAATGACAGGTACGAGGATTATGGGATGAAGATAAATATAAATAAGACGAAGTTCATGATTATAGGAAGGAAACCAATGAAGATAAACATGCGGATTAAAGATGAGGCCATTGAGCAAGTGGAGAGCTTCAAAAACTTGCGTTGTACTATCCGCAGTAACATGTACTGCAGTCAAGAAGTAAAGCAGAGGGTATCAATGGCAAAATAAGCTTTTAACAGGAAAAGAAGCATTTTCTGCGGACCTTTGGCAAAATAATTGCGGAAGAGGCTAGTGAAGTGCTTTGTGTGGAGTGTGGCATTGTACGCTGCAGAGATTCGGACATTGCGACTGGAAACCATTGAGATGTGGATATGAAGAAAGATGGAGCGCATAAAATGGACAGACAAAATAAAAAAATAAAGATGTTCTAGACAGAGTGGGTGAAGGAAGAACAATGCTGGAACTCATAAAGAAGAGTCAAATAAATTGGATTGGCTACTGGCTAAGAAGAAACTGCCGGATGCCCTAGAAGGAATGATCAACGGAAAGAGGGTTAGAGGCAGAAAAAATACATCAGATGATAGACAATATTAAAATAAACGGTTTGTATTTGGATACAAAAAAGGAAGGCTGAGTTAAGTGAACAGTGGAGAATGCTGAGTTTGCAGTGAAAGACCTGCTCTTGGACAGAACACTGTGTATGTATGTATATGGTAGATTAATTTTCATGCCGTTAACCCTCATAAATATAGATTTACTCAGAAGGGAATTAAAGCCGTGGGTCTCCTAGCCTACATTTACGGCATGTAAAATAATCGTTAGTCAAAAAAATAGGCATCTGATCTTTCTTTCTATTTATTTCACGGCCATATTTTGAATTGCAATGCTAATGTTCTTAGCTGTTGATCTTTAAATTGACAATATAACTCATGCCACAATTTGCTAATCAATGACCAATCACGTTTCAATTAATGTTGTTTTACAACCAATGACAGTCGTGTTTCACCTCGCTCTTTATCGATTTTTCTTTATCAGCTCCTGCTTTTGTGATAAATAAAGCTCCTCCTTTTTAATGTTCTGAACAGGTCAAAGCATTATTTTTCTCCAACAAATACATTGAATATAGCAAATAATGAAAAGATTACTTGATTTTACTGAGTTGTTTATTAAAAAAATAAATGAATAACCCGTAATGTTGATTATGATATATAGTTTGATGCGTTTCATTATTTCTCCACTTGGGTGCAC
This sequence comes from Diploptera punctata, assembly GCA_030220185.1. Classification (NCBI taxonomy): domain Eukaryota; kingdom Metazoa; phylum Arthropoda; class Insecta; order Blattodea; family Blaberidae; genus Diploptera; species Diploptera punctata. The sequence goes on from JASPKZ010010560.1 coordinate 28,500, forward strand.
TCTTACAATATTGCGATCTTATTTGGCAATAAATAATATGATCAAGCAGCATTGAATGAACATAACCTCACATTTCTGATTTGTTTTCAAACATCGCCGTTTACATTAAATATATAAATATTTTAAAATAACTATAGTTAAATAATGGCTTGTGAGTAAACAGCAAAATTTTATTCGTTAAATATTCCTAACAAATGTCACTCATGATTTCCAAATTCTGTAGATAAATTCACTCCTCACTTCGTGAGTCGTGAATTTATCGATAATTTGAAAATCACTTGTGGCATTACTTATGACAATGTGTCCTATAATATATATATATATATATATATATATATATATATATATATATATATAATATATATATAATATATATATTGGATTAATGTATTTAATATTTAATAAAATCAATAACGTATATGAATAGTTGTCCGTCGCCGTTGCGTAGTCGGTAGAGTCCCTACCTTCCACTCCGGCGACCCGGGTTCGATTCCCGGCGGGGGGTGGAGGGGAATTTTAAATCACCACCTTAGGTCTGGGTGTGGGTTCTGCCTTGTGTTTGTATGTGTGAATACGATTTAAAAAAAGGTTAACAAAGTTAAACAAAAAGGAAAAACAGTTATAAACGAAAGAAAACGACAAAGAAAGAAATGTTGTCCGTCGCCGTGGTGTAGACGGTAGAGTCCCTACCTTCCATTCCGGCGACTCGGGTTTCGATTCCCGGCGGGGTAGAGGATTTTTAATCTCCACCTTGTGTTTGGGTGTGTGTCCTGTCCTTGTCTCTACATGTGTGAATGGTAGAAAGTTAACAAAAAAAAGTAAAACAATAAAGGAAACAGTGTAAACGAAAAGAGAGAAACAACTGAAGTGTAAACAAACAATGAAAAGGTCCGTCGCTGTGGCGTAGCCGGTAGTGTCCCTACCTTCGACTCCGGCGACCCGGATTCGATTCCTGGCGAGGTAGGGGATTTTAAATCTCCACCCTGGGTCTGATGTGTGTGTGTCCTGTCCTTGTGGTCTATGTGAGGATAAAAGAATGTTAACAACAACAGGTGAGAAACGAAAAAAAAAAAAAAAAAGCAACAAAACAAAAGGAAAAAGGTATAAACGAAAAAAAAAAAACAAAACAACAGGAAGAATCATTTGCGACGAACGAGTTCAGATAGAGTTCCCAAAACTAGCTTCATTATTGTCCAATAAGGAAGAGATCTTTGGGCCGTCAAATGAAGCGCTGGATACAAAATTCGTTAGTGAGATCTTAACAGGCCTATAGTCTATCTGCTGAAAAATTCAATATGAAAAATGTATCTGGAAATGTCCAGGTTCCTTCCTCTGTTTTAATTATTGCTGGTATGATCATGATATTCACTCTTTGGTGTTCAAAAAAAAAAGCTTGTTTGGATGATCAAGAAGAAGAATAAAACAATAAAAAACCAACGAGTTGAAATTACTCGATTTTGTACACAATATATTGTACAAACTTAGTTACAAATAATTTTGTTTTCATTGCTTCCGACACGTTTAAATAATTGGCACGACAATTTAAGGGTAAAAGAAGGTCAAATAAATACCAATTATTGAATCCTCATGCGGCGAAGGTGTTTTATCTCTCGTTCTGACGGTTGTTTGCCGCAGAAATACGTCATTCCAGATGGTACTACTTAATTCTTCCGTGGATCCTAGATTAGCGACTTCAACACTGCTTCCGAACGCAGAGTAGACTGTTTCGGGCTAGGTTGACACTAGATTGAGCTCTGGCAGATAGTAGCAGTAGGGTTTTAGAAATCATTATTTTTGCAATCTTATGTGCTCACACATGTTTTCAAGCCTGACATAGCCTTCATAAAATTATTGACCTGGAACAAAAGTAAAATGCTGTGCGACCTCAACTAGGTTAAAACATTTAAAAAATAATTAACTTGTAGGTTAATTAGGGAAATGGCGTCCATCTTTAGAAGAAGGCTATGCACTTTTATTTGTTGTTTTTTGCAACGGCTTTTGCCATCAGCGGCCTGTCGCGTCGTCGGTAGCTAACCTACGACACTGGAAGGTCCCTGATGTTAAACAGCAACAAATAGTAGAGCATATCCTTCTGCTAAAGATGGTAACAGATTTCCGAAACCTTTAAAAATGTTTTAATTTTTTAACCTAGTTGAGAACGACGGCGCGCCGTAGCCGAGCGGTTTAAGGTAGGAAGCCTTGGCCGTAGAGCTACGGGACTTGCACTGGTTCGAGTCTCCATGGGGGAAGAAATTTTTTCATGGTATTTCGGCCAGTATGGGACCGGTGCCCACCCAGCATCGTGAGGCAATGGCAATTGGGTAGGCTACACATAAGTAGCGGCTCCAGGTTGATGAACCAGCTATAACGGCTGGTGGGAACTCGACATGCTAACCCACAGGTCACCCTACACTGGCTGTTGATCATCTACCTCTGTGATTGACACATGTGGATGTGAGAGGGCCAGCAGCCGGCTGGTAAAAGGGCAAACGGTGAAAAGTGGAAAGACCCTCAATCGGACGGAGAACGACGGCACCTGCCAAATATTTATTTTAATATTTTACTTCGTGACTATTTACCTCAACGGAATTTTAATATGAATTTTATGAGCATTGATAATCGCCAGGAATTTCCTCCCTCTGAGGGATCAACACTCTACTTTCTCAAGTCATTGGATAAAATCGTGAATACTTGCTTCCATGCCAATAAGCCATCAAGGCCTGTTAACGGTTTGCCCTACCTATGGCATCCACCAGTAAAAATTCCCCATTCTACAGAAGAGATCTTTTGCTGAAAGATACTTTATAACACAAACATAGTTTGCCTTATCGAGCGATGTTAGTTTGGACCCGAATAGTTAACAAACTTATGTTAGACATATCGTGGATTTAAAAGTGGGGCGTATTATAACCTGTCGGATTTTTCGATTATTCTCTCCAGCTCATAAAATAATATATAATAATAATAAATGATAATAATAATAATAAACGATTATAATAATAAACGATAATGATTAATAATAACGATAATGATAATAATAACGATAATGATGAATAATAAACGATAATGATGATAATAACGATAATGATAATAATAACGATATGATAATAAATAACGATTAATGATATAATAACGATAATGATAATATAACGATAATGATAATAATAACGTATAATGATAATAATAACGATTATGATAATAATAACGATAATTGATAATAATAACGATAAGTGCTAATAATAACGATAATGATAATAATAACGATAATGATAATAATAACGATAATGATAATAATAACGATAATGATAATAATAACGATAATGATAATAATAACGATAATGATAATATAACGATAATTGATAATAATAACGATAATGGATAAATAATGACAGATAATGATAATAATAACGATAATGATAATAATAACGATAATGATAATAATAACGATAATGATGAATAATAACGATAATGATAATAATAACGATATATGATAATAATAACGATAATGATAATAATAACGATAATGATAATAATAACGATAATTATAATAATAACGATAATTATAATAATTAACGATAATTATAATAATAACGATTAATTATAATAATAACGATAGTTATAATAATAACGATAATTATAATAATAACGATAATTATAATAATAACGATAATTTTAATACTAACGATAATTATAATAATAACGATAATTTTATATAATATCGATAATTATAATAATAACGATAATTATAATAATAACGATAATGATAATAATAACGATAATGATAATAATAACGATAATGATATATAATATGACGATAATGATAATAATGACGATAATGATAATAATGACGATAATGATAATAATACGATAATGATATATAATAATGATAATAATAATGATAATAATGATAATGCTAGAATATGATAATAATATGATAATTAATGATAATAATGATAATGATTATAATGATAATAATGATAATAATGATAATAATAATAATAATGATGATAATAATGATAATAATAATAATAATGATGATAATCATAATGATGATGATAATGATAATAATGATAATATAATAATAATTATTATGATAATAATGATAATATATTATTAATAATTATTATTATTATTATTATTTATTTTAGCTGGCAGAGTTATGTCTTATAAGGCCTTCTCTCCAATCAACCAGCGAATAGTATAATTATACAAAAAATTACGTATTTATTACAATTTTAAGATATTAAAATACAGACTAAACAAAATGTAATGTAGATGTGATCTAATACTAGCTAATACTAACAAAACATGGAATATAATAAAAATTAAAATTATATAATATAAAATTAAAATTAAGTAAGTAAAGTTTCCTAGATGATTGTTTACAAAATGCTGAATGTACTCCGTAGTTGTTTGCATTTAATGTTTTCATGTGGAATTTAAGGTATAAGTTAATTTATTATTTAAAATTATGATCATGATTGACAGTCCCTGACATTACTGGAAAGTGAGTTCCATCTTTAGCCATAGATATTGTGCAAGATTCAGAGTATATAGACATGTCCTGTGCTGTGGTATCAAAAGTAAAAAAGAGTCTGTTGATCTTGTTCCTAAATTGTAATGAGCCTAGAAATTTGAAAACTCGTTTTTAAATAACTTGGTAAATATGTGTGCAGAATTTGTAAATAGTAAAGCATGTGAATGTAAAGTTCTTCTGTCATTTAGACACAGCCATCATAAGACCTGTGATGAAGGAGACACGTGCTCATAACGACGGAGATTGAATACAAATCGAATGCACGCATTATGAGCACGCTGTGTGTCTGTCAGATCAGTTGTCGGATTAGTCGGTAATTATGTCGGCTTTTCATTACTTACTTCATTATTAAATAATTCATAGTTACCGAGCGTGTACCTCGGGCGAGTTATGTAGAATGTTGAGACTCATACTCGTGAGGTACATTATTCAAATTTCAATTCCAAACCAATCTCTGATTATTTTGTTTAGTTTTCCTCGGTCGTCAAGATAAATACAGGGTTTGAAATTTACATTACCAAGACTATTTCCTCACACCACACTTTCAAATTTAATAATTAAAATTAAATCAGAAACAAGTTACGATCACGTTACAAACACACAGTGTTAATGGATACATCTAGAGATAGATCCTAACTAACTGGCACTATCGAACCCGTAGATTCATGGGCCGCTCGGAGCCGTAAGTTCTCGATATATCCCTATCCTGAGCTAATGTTTTCTAATCAGTTCTGTATAATCTACTTACTCCCTCAATCATCTAGTTAATGTTATTCTCCCACCTTCATTCTTGGTCTACCACCTGGCCGTTTTCCCCTCTGGCTTCCATGCACGTCTTTTATTCCATCATTCTGTCCACATGCCCTGGTCCATCACAATCTACGAGACTTAATTGTTTCTTATTATATCTGGCTTCCATAAAAGACCATGTAGTTCATTGTTATGTAATTGTCTCCATTCACCTGTATGTTCATTTCTCTTTTGGTTCAAAATTTTTCCTAAGAACGTTATTCTCAAATACTCGTAATCTCCTTTCCTCACTTTAAAGTAAGAGTCCATGTTTCACATCCATATATATTGTGTAGAATGAATTAATTAGGCCTACGTTAGATTATAAAGCGTCTGTAATTAAGAATAAGAAAATTCATAATAAGAATTAAATTCAGTGAACATATAAAAACGTATGATACAAACAATTTGACATCATAACCAAATGATATAGCGTCCACCCAGGAAGATGCCCAAGCGTTTTAAAATTTAAATTTGAAAAAAAAGGTAATAAATAAAATAAAAAATAGTAAGGTGAAATGCCATATCCGAATTTAAACTTTGAAATAAGCTTAGTTCTGAGTTATTTTATTATCGTTATTTTATTGTGAATGTTCTATATTTTCATTTGCTCGATTTTACCTCACTGCATTGGTAATTAGGCAGCGCATTTTGCTTACCGAATGTAGAGGGGATCGAGCAGTTTCTTCTTGTGTATTTATTACGTCACGTGAATATATAAACAATTTATAACTGTAGATAGATACACACAGATGAACCATAATCATAAGTAATGTCATGAGTGATTTCCAAATCGTCGATAATTTATCTAGAGGATTGGAAATCAAGAGTGGCATTTGTTAGGACCATTTAACGAATATAAAATTAAACTGTTTACTCAAAAATCATTATTTAAATATAGTTACTGGTATTTTAAAATATGTATAAAATCAATGGCGATATTTGAAAACAAATAAGTAATGTGAGGTTATGAATATTCACTGCAACTTGATCATATTATTTATTGACAAATAGGATCGCAATATTGTTAGAATGCACCCTAGTGGAGAAATAATGAAAACACATCAAACGGTGTATTATAATCAATATTATAGGTTATTCATTTATTTTTTAGTAAACAACTCGGTTAAAATCACGGAATCTATTCATTATTTGCTATATTCAATGTATTTATTGGAGAAAAATATTGCTCTGAGCTGTTCAGAGCATTAAAAAGGAGGAGCTTTCTTTATCACAAAAATTGACGAACAGAAATCGATAAAGAGCGAGGTGAGTGAAACACGACTGTCATTGGTTGTAAAACAAAATTCATTGAAACGTGATTGGTCATTGACTCCCATTTGAGGCATGAGTTATATATAAATAGTCTTAGTAAATACAGATGCTCCATTGCCAACGATTGTTTATGTAAAACACAAAGTTATCTGTCATTATTAATACCAAACTATATATTTGGTTAACGTCCTGACGTAAAATTCAGGGACACAGTTTGAACCCTAATAGGTCCAGGCTATAGGCTACTAATCGGTAACTTTTCTAACTTGTATCGGAAACGAAAAATGGCGCCTGCTTATGGATGATATACTCATGACTTCTCACAGATTGAAATCCGACACTAAACCAGTGGATTTGAAGTTCAAAGCTGAACGTACTACAATTTCCCCTTACAGTTAACATTTGTAGAGTTTAACAGTCGTGACAGCTAGTAGTTAAAGCGACTTTTATCCCTCATTTATGCTCTTCCGCAAGTTGATGAAAACTTTAAGGATACATGGTTGGTCGATAAATGTTCACAAAGATTGGGGTAGAACGTCGCCTAGCAACCGCCAGAGATCAATGGTGGTCTTGTTATATCTAAATCTGCCCATCTTACTCATTTTTCAAATGGAAATTTGATACACAAATATCCACCATGCTCTTTGATACAGATTATTTTAGAATTTTGACATATGTCGAATATTTATGTGGGACTATTTAACTCATGCCCCAAATGGGAGTCAATGACCAATCACGTTTCAATGATTTCTGTTTTACAACCAATCAGAGTCGTGTTTCACGAAATATTTATCAGTGTTATAATTACCATATATTAAACAAAGCTCCTCCTTTTAATATTCTGAAACAGGTCTGACCGTTATTTGGCAGTGACTGAGCCTATAAGAAATACGGCTCACAGATTGTATAATATAGTGCATACATGTCAAAACATTTGTAGCAATTTATGTATACCACCAAAAAAAGAAACCACTGTTTGGACTTATCTTAAATGTAATTTCTCCCAGCGTATAATAATCCCAGAAGAAAAAATTTATAATTGTAATATTTACAATCATACGACATCCAAGAAATGAATGAATATACAGATGATGTTTCATTTTTTCTCCACTAGAGAGCATTCTTACATATTGCGTTCCTTTGGCAATCATAGTAGGATCTGGTTGCAAGTGATAACAAAAGACACATAGAAGCGTAACCTAATCGTTTTTCTCATTGTTTTCAAACATCGCCGTTTGCATTAAATATATAAAATATTTTGAAATAACTACAGTTAATAATGATTTGTGAGTAAACAGCTTAATTTATTCGTTAAATAGTCCTAACAAATGCCACTCTTGATTTCCAAATTCTCTAGATAAATTCACTCCTCACTTCGTGAGGTCGTGAATTTATCGATTTAATTTGGAAATCACTCGTTGGCATTACTTATGACAATAACATTAAACCATGATTGAGTTGAGGGAAGTAAATAATACAGGGGATGAGTTAGAAAACATTAGCTCAGGATAAGGATGTATTGAGAGCTTTTATATGCCCGGGCCATGAACCTATGGGTTTCGATAGTGCAGGTGACGTTAGTTAAATTAGTTAGTCGAGTATTGATGTTGAAATGTGGGAAATTGACTCTTTAACTCATGCCCCAAATGGGAGTCAATGACCAATCACGTTTCAATGATTTCTGTTTTACAACCAATCAGAGTCGTGTTTCACGAAATATTTACCAGTGTTATAATTACCATATTAAAGAAAGCTCCTCCTTTTAATATTCTGAACAGGTCTGACCATTATTTTGCAATGTCAGGAGAGAACACCAGAAATGTCTAAATGACAACTTGGAGCGCATTTGAAAAATAAATAAACCAGATAATGGTGGGAAAAGTATAGGTTAGTTAAAAGAATTAGCATTAATTGATTACCTTCTCACACATATTTTCTTCAGACCTAAATATTCATTCTCGTATATTGCTGCTGGGTTATAAGTTTTGCGATGTAGTTCAAGTGCATGAACTCAGGTGAAGCATTTGAGAATTCCTGTATTTATATGGTAATTTGTAAATTACCGCTATTAAATATTTAAGTAGACGTTTAGAAGAACCATCTACAAGCGTTTATATTACTCTATCTTCACGTTTACTGCCAGTTTCCGCCATGTTGCGACCTCCGCAGACAAATCATTAGCTGCTCCGACTCTATCTTTAAATCAGACATTTTTTGTTTAACGCCTCATCAAGTTTAATTGATTTGTTAAGATATTCATCTCTCCAGTTTATGTCGTACAAATTTATTTTTTACACTACCACATAAACTCGTGCAAGTTTAATTTTCATAAAAGATTTTAATGTTTTAAAGTAGATCTGACTCGTATCTTTGACAAAAATCTAAATGTAACAAAAACTACCGTTTAATCGCATTACTCAATTTTAATCTAAATTTATAGGCTGCAATAAATTGTTATATTCCCAAACATGCAATTTTCCACTACATTTTGTTAAAAACATTATGGACATATTATAAATAAAATATTAAAATAACTATCTTGGAGGTGCCGTCGTTCTCATCTAGGTTAAAATGTTCTTTTTTTTTATAGGCGTTTCATAAACCTGCTCCATCTTCAGCAGAAGGGTGAATTTTTTATTTTAATATTTTGCTTATGACTATTCACATCAACCTAATGTTAATAACCCATTCGCTTCAGGTTTAAATGCTCAATGCATTTTCCCAGAAACCGGATTAAAGTTATCGTATATTATACTGTTTATTTTCAGACATTCAAAACAAACAAAATATAACGGTACTTTAGATCACTATAAGGGTGAAGGCAAAAACACAATATTCTACTATTCATAATGTTAACAGAAGATTACTCTGCCAATGGATCTTCGAAATATTGCAAAAATATATAACAGCAGAATTAAGTGAGTGTACCTCGTCTTCTGCGGTAAAGGCCATTTAATAGCCTGCTAGTTTACCTCGTATTTTGAGGCGAATACGTTAATATTGAATGAATAAATAAATAAATAAATATATTTCGACTTTTCATCACATTTCGGCCAATATGAGACCGATACCTATCCAACTTTCTGAGGAATTTGGGTAGCTACATTAAGTATTGCTCAAAATTAAGAAACCTGGATATTACGGATGGGGAAAAATAAAATAACATTAATTTTAAATAACCTGTTTATAACGGTGGGAGGAAATAATTAACATTAATTTTAAATAGAAAATAAAGAATTTACTTCAGCGCCATGAAAATAAAACATCGTACTTATAAAGAGAATTATTACACATTGAGCCAAAAAAAAAAAAAAAAAAAAAAAACTAAACAGATCCTACCTTTCAATATTCGATGACCCGGCATACTTGATCACATATCGTCACTATTCTGGTCGGATGGTCTTCCAGCTCTGAAATTGACACATGTAGCTGACTGGTAGGCCAAGAGGCTTGTGTGTGTCTCTTGTGACATGAAGTTTTTGGAATACTTTAATAGGCCTATAGGTTGTTACACGTTATCAACAAAACCCAATCATCAAACAAAAATATTTAAAATGTTTGCTGACTGGGATTTTTAATAATAACGTTTAACATATTTTATCATAAGTAATGTCACGAGTGAGTTCCAAATTATCGATAAATTCACGACTCACACGAAGTGAGGAGTGAATTTATCTAGAGAATTTAGAAATCAAGAGTGGCATTTGTTAGGACTATTTAACGAATAAAATTAAGCTGTTTACACACAAATAATTATTTAAATGTAGTTATTTTAAAATATTTATTTATTTAATGTAAACGGCGATGTTTGAAAACAAATGAGAAACGTTGGTTATGCTAAATGTGTTCATCACTGCAACCAGATCATACTATTTATTGCCAAAGGATAGCAGTATTGTAAGAATGCACCCTAGTAGAGAACAATTAAACACATCATACTGTTTATAACCAACATTATAGGTTATTAATTAATTTCTGATGTCCTATGATGTAAATATGTCAATTATATTTTTCTGGAACGTAAATTCCTGGGAAACAATACGTTTAAGAAAGTGAAAACAATGTTTTTTTGTGGTTATAATTTAACTGCTACAAATATTTTTATATTATATCCCGCAAGCACTATCTGGTTTAATTCGTGCACTATATATACAATATGGTAGCCACAATCATTCTAGAATGCTTACTTCTTAATATATAAATTGTTATATTCAATGTATTTCTTAGAGAGTCAGTCACTGCAAAATAATGATCTGACCTATTCAGAATGTTAAAAGGAGGAGCTTGATTTTACAGTGATAAAATTAAAACTCATAAAATCGAGGTGAAAAAACGACTGTGATTGGTTGTAAATAAAAAAACCATTGAAATGTGATAGATCATTGACTCGAATTTGGGGCACGAGTTGAATAGTCATCAAAAGATCCTGTAATTAATAAAGGTATATATATTTTTATTTACTTTATTATTAGGCTATAATTTTTATTTTCACTAGTTCTGCACGAGATGTTCCATTACAACATTACTATTATTGTGTCCCGTATTCTGGTGTCTGTGTTAATAATGTTCAATATTAGTGTACCGGAAAAGGGGGGGGAAGAATAAATAATCACGCTACAGTACTTGTTATATTCAATATCTTCCCTTTCAGTGCTATATTAATTGAAATGTATGACTGATGTAAATCTACCTGAATCGAAAAATTATTAAAACGGAGGCATATTATCCCATAATATTATTATAAGTGTCCACCGCTGTGGTCTCGAGGTAACGTGCTGCCTTTCACGCAGCGGGCCCGGGTTCGATTCCCGGTCGGGACAGGCTTCTGGGGGTGAGATTTTTTCGGGTTTTTTCCTCACCTGTAAAACAAATGTCAGGAAGCTTAGGGTCCAGCGGTCCCCGAAAATTATCCGGCCATCATTCATCACCCTTATTATCATCCTTCACCAGTGTGAAAAGCAACGGGAAGCTACCACACCTATAATTTCCTAGTAAATCTGCAAAGCATAACATGAAAATGCTATGATTGCAGTGAAAGACCTCCCCTCGGGCAGAATTACTATGGATGATTATAATAACTCTTATAAACTGGTATACACAAACCATCGGTTTTACGGTTGGAGAAAAGGGCACTGTACGATGCCAGAACATTCTGCCTCGTTCTCATAAAAATTTTGTAGCATCACTCACATCAAAGATGTAGCATTAAGAAATTCGTTACAAATTTTGCGATATTATCTTTATTCAAAATGATGTATAAGAATATGTGGTCCTAGCTCAATTTTTTATTCAGTTAAAACATTGGTAAATAGGTTATTTTCATACTATCATATATGGGGTATATAAAACTTGTATCGTTACATATTCCAATGTCTTAATATTTAACTAAATTGATTATATTATTTTTTTATGACTCATAACACACTCCGTGGCTGGAGTCTGTCAACATATTTATTTTATAGGCTATATTTTATATATTGTGTTATGTTAAATTTATTCGATTTGTGTTAAGGAGCTTCTCAAAATCTGAAATGCATTTTTTTCTTCTTTTGTCGCGTTTCAATGGACACAGGAGAGACATGTGTGGGAAATAAAAAAAATGTGATTGTTGTGCTGATGATCTCGAGGCCAGTATAGAAGCCCACACACTGTGACGTCATGAGATGCAACATCCCACTCAGGTACAAACGTTATTGTGGCCTACTTTTGTTCAAGTTTGGAAATATTTTATTCAAAGCAGTCTTTACAGGTCTTACAAATTACATGTCACTAAATACGCATTATTGAATAGTTTTCGTAGTATTTTATGCTTAGTTGGTTTTGTATGTAGAGCTCTATCTGATTTTTGTCCTTTGATTTACTGCATCATTTTAGTAGTATTATTTCATATAAATTTATTTACTTCATTCCCTTCGCGCTAGTAGTTACTTTGATCGCTTCTGATTTCGAAGTTTTTGTGTTCATACCCGGACGGCGTAGATTAGAATTATTTTCAGGGAGAAAAAATCCTGAGCATGGTATTCTTCGGAATGGAAGTAAAGTTGTGGATGCCGTATCGTAGATTTAAAATTAATTAAAATACAATAATATTCATGAGTAATGCCACGAGTGATTTCCAAATTATCGATAAATTGACGACTCCCGAAGTGAGGAGTGAATTTATCTAGAGAATTTGGAAATCAAGAGTGGCATTTGTTACGACTATTTAACGAATAAAATTAAGCTGTTTATTCACAAATCATTATTTAACTATAGTTATTTTAAAATATTTATATGTTTAATGTAAACGGCGATGTTTGAAAACAAATGAGAAACGATAGGTACGCTTCATCTGCTTCTTTTGTTTATCACTGCAACCAGATCATACTATTTATTGCCAAAAGAACGCAATATTGTAAGAATGCTCTCTAGTGGAGAAAAAATGAAACACATCAAACTGTATATTAATTCATTTCTGATGTCGTAAGATGTAAATATGACAATTATATTTTTCTGGAATGTTATTACTTGGGAAAAAATACATTTAAGAAAGCGCAAAGAGTGGTTTCTTTTTTTGGTGGTATAATCAATTGCTACAAATGTTTTTATATTAACTCCCGCATGCTGCATGTGTTGACATTCATGCACTATATATACAATCTAGTAGCCGTATTTCTAATAGGCTCAGTCACTGCAAAATAATGGTCAGACCTGTTCAGAATATTAAAAAGGAGGAACTTTCTTTAATGTGGTAAATATAACACTGATAAATATTTCGTGAAACGCGACTCTGATTGGTTGTAAAATAGAAATCATTGAAACGTGATTGGTCATTGACTCCCATTTGGGGCATGAGTTAAATAGTCATAGAAAATACACGAAATAGGATAATCACTGTCCATCGGAAATACGGATATAGATTTTTATGGGAAACCAGATGTAATAAGAATAGTCGAGTCTCATAGACTGCGATGGGCAGTTCATGTAGCACGAATAATAAATGACAAGGGCATTGATACTTCTTGATGGAAAAACAGAGATACGGCATGTGAGGTCTTAGACAAAATATGTCAGCCCTTTCATGGCCAGCATTGAATTGCTATGCTAATGACTGGAGTTTTAAAGGGAGTAATTAAATAAAGTAGATCTACTTCTGATACTAGGTCCATTGTGCAGTGTCAACTAAAATTAACTGGGATTTCAATAATTTTCACATACTATGAAAAAATAATGTGAGTTATTTATAATATTTTACATTTTTCAGCATTTTTAGATTTATGTAAATAGTTTTCCTATTAAAATATTTAATAGGCCATTGTAGCTTTTATGTCCTTAAAAGTTATATTATCTGAACCGAGTTTTAACTCGTTTTCTGGGGAAGCAGAAACGAGATCAGGGTTTCCTATATTGTAAAGCGTGTGAAAGGGGGCTCAGTTGAAGCTGTTTCTTCAGAAAAGGACCTTTTTAATGGATTTTTTTTATGTCTGGTAAAGGGTCCAAAAATGTATTTAGGTAGTTATTTTTGAAGAACCAATTTCAATATAGCTCGTCTTTATAATTAGTAGTGAGACTTACTGCATTCCACGAGACCGACATAAAAAGTATTAAATTTTCAGATGTAGACATACATTATCATAAGTAATGCCACGAGTGATTTCCAATTTATCCAGAGGATTTGGAAATCAAGAGTTGCATTTATTAGGACTATTTAACGAATAAAATTAAGCTGTTTACTCAAAAGTCATTATTTAAATATAGTTACCGGTATCAAACATATCAGAAATAATGAAGTTATGTATATTCACTGCAACTTGATCATATTATTTATAGCCAAATAGAATCGCAATATTGTGATAATGCACCCTAGTGGAGAAATAATGAAACACATTAAACTGTATATTATAATCAACATTATAGGTTATTATTTTTGTTACTAAACAACTCAGTAAAATCAAAGGAATCTGTTCATTATTAACTATATTCAATGTATTTGTCGGAGAAAAATAATGCTCTGAGCTGTTCAGAATATTAAAAAGGAAGGGCTTTTTTATCATAAAAGCAAGAGATGATAAAGGAAAATCGGTAAAGAGCGAGGTGAAACACGAGTGTCATTGGTTGTAAAATAAAATTCATTGAAACGTTATTGGCCAATGACTACCATTTGGGACGTGAGTTGTCAGAAAAACTGTTGGGGCAAGTTAATTTTCGCTTCTGGGTTCAATAGATCGAGACGATAACCTTGTCAACTCCTGAATCTTTCTCCACAGATTGGAGATAAAATTAGATTTTAATTAAATAGCTCTAATTACACTAAGTGCAGAGTGCAGGCGTAAAGATGATTTTCTTAAAAAAGATACAAGACAGAATGGTTGAAAACAGTAGCGTAATATAGCAAATAATGCTATAAGCTCTAAGATCGAGGGTTTAAGTTCTGGTTGGATCAGGGGTCCAATATTTTGGAGGAATCATTTTTTGGTCGATTAAAATCTCGAACGCAACGAGTACCTGACATATTTATTGTGCATAAAGACGGTCGTTATGCAGGGTAACAACACGGCTGATATCTCGGGGGCGATTATCTAAAAAGATGATAGCCTTAACCTCCTAATATCCAAAGGATTGTAGAGGATAACTTTATTTTTCACCTAGAAGATATAATATAAATAATAATGTACATTTATGTGATAGAATAATATAAATTTATTTTTATGTAAATTTATATGAAGAGAAAATAGAAGAAAAACGTCCGAAATGGTATGGACATTTCATAAGAATAGAAGAGGGTAGAATACCAAATAAGATCCTTGATTGGAAAGCTAAAGGAAGAAGTGGAAGAGGTAGACCTAGAGAACGTTGGGTAGATAATGTGAGAAGAAGTGTGGAAGTTAGAGATATGAGGAACAAAGGTGCTTTAGACAGAAACCTGTGGCTACAAATCACTTTGGGTTGAAGGTGAACCATTGTAATGTGGAATATTCATAAAAAATATGATAGAATAATAATGTTAATTCGATATTATATTGATACAAAAAACGTGATTTCATTCTTGAGAATCTACTAAAAATGTTATCTCAAGTTCAATTTGAACTTTGAGTGTGATTAAGCGTATGTTAAGCTCTTGAGTTTCGCTATCCCCGTACCAGATTGATTCACCTTCTTGTGTATTTAAGAAACAAGGGATTCTCTATTCACCACTCAACAAGGTTTCCTTTATGTGCCACAGAGTAACTTTATACCGTATTTCATAACAAATTAAAAACTAAGCATACCAAACTCTAGCACAAAATATCGTTTTCACGGAGTGTATTAGATGTCCAATTAGTAGTTAGACTGGCTACGTAGGCCTACTGTATTTTCTGTAGGTTCCAATAAACCAGTGGTTTCCATGCCCGAATCTGGTTCCAAGATTCACGGGTTTAAACCTGGACATGGTTGATGGATTTTTAAGAATTTTCTTTGGAAGGGATTCTGTGACGTAAATTAACGGCATATATGATCCTAGATCTAAAACAGCAGGACTTTTCACGCCCTGGTTTGAATGAAACACTAATGACTGAGTTGTTAAAGAACGTAGTTAAATTAAATATATGTTTTCTTCATTAAATTAACTTGAACGTAATCATTATTGCTATTAAGGAATTGAAGTTGAAACAGACGAATATTAAACAGTAGAATTATATCACAATAACCATTTTCTTCAGGCACATCACTTGTATACATAAATGTGTTTCTCAATATCTAGGGTCTCTCTAACTATTTTTTAGATAGAAGTACGAGGGTCATACTGAAAGTCGTGAGCAACCCATTGTTAAAATTCAAATTTCAACAATGTAACAAAAACAACTGCAGGATCGTAATCTACAGACTTTATACCACAACATTGCCGTTTTGTGGCGTCATAGCTTCTATCATGTGACCACACGCAGTGTTGCCAAAATGGCAGACATCAATGTTTCGTTTCGACAGCGCGCTGTCATTGAATTCCTTGTTAAAGAGGAACAATCTGCTGTTGATATTCACCAAAGACTTCAATGTGCTTACGGAGATGCCTGCATGGGTGCCAGCAGTGTTAGGAGATGGGTGAAACATTTTAAAGATGGGAACACGAGTATCAAAGATGAGCCTCGTAGAGGTCGCCCACGCTCTGCCTCCATGGATTGCAACAAGGAAAGAGTTGATGCGCTCATTAGAGACGACAGGCGTATCACAGTGAATGAAATCGCTACAAAACTTGCAGTAGGACACAGTGCAGTGCAAGAAATGATTCACAGCTTAGGTTACCGAAAAGTTAGTGCCCGTTGGGTTCCACATTTATTGAGTGAAGACACAAACTTCAGGGAAGAACCATCACCCATAACCTTCTTCAGAGATTTCGAAATGAAGGTGATGATTTTTTGACGAGTATTGTGACAGGTGACGAAAGCTGGTTTCATCGCTACGAGCTTGAAACAAAACGCCAAAGTATGGAATGGCACCACTTGAATTCGACATCAAAGAAATAGCAAAGACAGTGCAATCTGTTGGGAAAGTTATGGGCAGCGTCTTCTGGGATGCGCAAGATTGCATTTTGGTTGAATTTCTTGAACCTGGACAAACCACAAATGCTGCCCGCTATATCCAGACAATTGTGAAGCTCCATCGTGCATTGCACGACAAACTTCCTGGAAGGAAGATCCATCTGCAACACGATAACGCGCGTCCACACACTGCTCGTGCCACTGTGGAGAAGATCAGGACATTTGGGTGGGAAACTCTTCCATATCCTCCCTATAGTCCCGATTTGGCACCCTCCGACTACCATCTTTTCGGTTCTGTGAAGGAGCAGATGAGAGGCCAACGCTATGAGACGCTGGAGGATATTCGGAAAGCAGTGCGTCAGTGTCTTCGAGCAGCTGGAACGGACTTTTATCATAAGGGAATTTTCAAGCTTGTAGAACGCTGGACAAAATGTGTGCAAAGAAATGGAGACTATGTTGAAAAGTAGCACAAAGGTCTGTAGATTAACATGGTGTACTTGGTTTGTCTAAAATAAATATTATGATTGTTTAAAAAATGTTGCTCATGACTTTCAGTATGACCCTCGTATTTGCATGGTGAGGAATATTACTAGAATAGTAAGTACGAATCACTTCACAGATGTGGTCCGGGATAACATAATTGCCTTGTACGCAGTGCGTCCGCGTTCTATCCCCGGACCGGATAAGTTTCCTAGGTGATGGTTTATTTTTCGGTTTTTCCTCACCTTTAGGCCTTTAGACAAATGTAAGACAACTTTAAGACTCAAATGATCTCCGGACAACATCTAGTCATCATAAGTATTATCATATTCGCCATATTTGGTATCAATGTGCGAATAAATGATTCGTTTCGTCTTAACATTGTGTTGAGGGGTCCTTGATTGAGCTCATCACTCATTCAGAGAGACTCTCCAAGTCCTTGTGTTCTCAAAAAAAGTGTACGTAGGTTCATGGCCGCGCGGACATAAGCTCTTCATATATTCCTATCCTGAGTTAAATGTTTTCCAATCATTCCCTGTATAAATTACTTCCCTCAAATCATGGTTAATGTTGTTCTCGCACCTCATTATTGGCCTCCATGTTGGGCACTTACCCCTCTGGTTTTCCTACAAGAGTTTCCATGCCCCTATTACATTCCACATGTCCTGCCTATCGAGTCTACGAGACTTAACTGTTCTTACTATATCAGGTTTAACTTAGAGATCGTGTAGCTAACTCTTATGTAGTCTTTCTATTTGCACGTCTTTTCATCTCTCTTTGGTCCAAAATTTTCCCTAAGCAATGGTAACAGTAATGATGATAAGAAATATACAGTAATGGTAATAGTAGCATTAATGATATGAATAATTACAATTATATTATTATTATTCTGCATCTTACATTTGATGATCCTTAAACTGAAATGACTTTGACCTATGGTCTATTGAGGCAATCCTGTGTGTGGATATCAAACTTATATATATATCTCCTTGAGTAGTAGCTCAGTTGGTTAGAGCGCTAAAAACGCACCGAGTTTAAAGACTCGGGTTCAAATCCTGACTCAAGCATCATTTTTCTTTTCATATCATTTATATATATATATATATATATATATATATATATATATGAAAAGAAAAAAGAATGCTTGAGTCGGGATTTGAACTCGAGTCTCTAAAGTCTGTACCTTTAGCGCTCTAACCAACTGAGCTACCCAAGAATTCCAAGACAAACATACAATTTTCTTATACATGTAGCATTCTCAATTCACACATATATACAAGCGTTACTGCTAGAAAGTAAATATTCTCTTTAATAATTTGCTTAACTGTTAGGTTAGCCGCTAGATGGCAGTTGAATTATATTTCCGCTGCCTCTTGTGTGAATTGAGAATACTACATGTATAAGAAAATTGTATGTTTGTCTTGGAATTCTTGGGTAGCTCAGTTGGTTAGAGCGCTAAAGGTACAGACTTTAGAGACTCGAGTTCAAATCCCGACTCAAGCATTCTTTTTTCTTTTCATATCATATTTGCCTTCATTGCCAAATGTCAAAAATATATTTATAATATATATATATATATATATATATATATATATATGTATATAGGGATTTCAATTTTGCTACAAAGTATGAAGTTCTTATATGTATATAAACAAATTGAGAACACGTGGGATAGTTTCCTCATGTGGTTAAAGTTGTCTCGGTTTACGGTATATTTTATTACTAAGAATGGACATGTAATCGTTTTCCAGTTTAGGTATAACAATAGAAAATGATAACATAGTCGTTATTTTGCACATTTATATATTACTTTACTTCGTTTATTTCTTCATTTATTTCCCTTAGAATTGGACTTAGCCACCAATATGTTCATTTTATCTTATCTCTAAAGGATATTTTTTAAAAATGAAATGGTATAATTTATTTTGTTATTCAGGTTGTCATTTCGACATTTCTCGTGTTCTTTCCTGGCATTAGTGTAACTGTAACCCACTTCTGAGATTGGGGCGCCTAGGAGGCTAACATGAATAATGTTGAATATTATGCCAGATGATGTTCGGAAAGCATTTGGGCCTGAAAATTTCCTGATATTTGTCTTACAGGTGAGGAAAAAAAAACTCCGAAAATAGCCTCACCCAGGAAACTTGTCCTGACCGGGGTTTTAACCCGGGACCCCCTGTGTGACAAGGCAACAGCGATGGACTTGGTATAATTTGTAATCAAAATGATAAGTGATAACTTTATTAAATCTATTAAAGGCTACATAATTGGAGACGTAAAAACAAAGAATGCACTGTGATTGTATCAATAGATTTACCCATCCTGTATATCATTAACAATCTGTAAATAGAGTAAATGTTTATTATTGCACGTGGTGAAGATTTTGAAGTGGTTTCTGCTAAGTATAAATAGGTGGGTTTCTTCCCGTGTTATTTATGTGGATTGCGTCGACACATGACGTAATAGTGTGCAGGCGTCTTGTGCATACTAACAAATCGCCTCTTCCTTATTGCCAGTTCGCTGATTGACCACTGGCGGGATGTTCTCATTAACCGCCGCCCAGAATCAAGTTGGACTCCATAACTGCGTTTATAGCGGTGCTTTGCCTACAAAGTGTCCACCGACTATCTAACATTAATTAGATAATTACTCCATTTTCACGTACGTATTGCTATCAAAGCAACTATTTTACAATTTATCCCCAAACTAAATGTGTTCATGAAATCAGGTACGAGTAAATAAAAAAAAATTGTAAATAGAAATAAAGAATTTACATGCCCTCCAAAATATTTCTCATTCTTCTTCTTCTTCTTCTTCTTCTTCTTCATCGTAGTTCAACCTTTCACCTTATAGGTATATTATATGACCCATGTCATATAACGAACATTTTAAATACGAAACACATCATCTAACATGGCTAATAAAATAATGATAGATGATGTTCGGGGACAATTTGGACCTTACTTTTTCCTAACATCTGTCTTACAGGTAAAAAAAAACCGAAAACGAATACAGGGACATCAAAGAGGTTGCAGCAATTTAAAAAAATCATATGTCCCGTTGTAATTGAGATAAATTAATAATTTTACCTGCAAATTAATTGGGAACTCATCGAGTTTGTTTAGATGTCACTGTACTCCGCCCGTGACCTTCAGTCGATGCGTGTAATCTTAAAACGTGTAATATTCACGGATGAAGCTACATTCCATGTCAATGGTTGTGTCAACCGGCATAATTGTAGAATTTGGGATCTCAACAACCCAATGACATTTGTATGTCAGCGGCCCTGCAAAAGTAAACGTGTGGTGCAGTTTGATGCACGATCAGGTCATTGGCCCTTTCTTTTTTATTGAACAGACTATCAC
This sequence comes from Diploptera punctata, assembly GCA_030220185.1. Lineage (NCBI taxonomy): Eukaryota > Metazoa > Arthropoda > Insecta > Blattodea > Blaberidae > Diploptera > Diploptera punctata. The sequence goes on from JASPKZ010010560.1 coordinate 49,442, forward strand.
AGGAGCTGTTTACTTGGTCGTGCTAGAACAGTAAGCTTTCCCGCAAGTAGACCAAACTGAAGAAGAAAAAACGTTATTTCTTTTAACAAGATGGCGCGCTCCCACACTTTTCCAACAAGTTCGAGACGCTCTGCATGCAAAACTCTCTGATCGGTGGATTGGTAGGTCCGGGCCTATTCAATGGCCTCCTAGAAGCCCCTACTTGGCATCCCTATAACATTTTTATGAGGATACGTAAAAAACTTTGTGTACAGTGAACCGATCAGAGATCTGCAACATTTAAGGGAAAGGACCACTGATAATGTTACAACAATCACGCCAGCGCTGTTGGACCGAAATCGACTATCGGCTGGATGTTTGCAGAAAAACCAACGGAACGCACATAGAAACATTCTAAGGTAAGAGAAAAAACTTTTTTGAGTTGGTGAATATAACAAAAAAACACTCGTTTAATATCTCAAATAGTTCCTGAGCTATGATTGTTTGAAAATGCTGCAACCTTTATCGATGACCTTGTACTACCGAGGAAACCTGTCCCAACCGGGGATCGATCCGGACTCGCTGAGTACGAGACAGCGTTGTATCCTGTTACCACAGCGGTGGAAACAATAAATGGAAATATAAAATATCCTTCTTCCTCTTCCTTTCCAGGATTAGGTCAGTGCGATATTTTCCGGTCTCAAGTCCATCGTTTCCTTGCCGTGCCAAAGATCTTTTTCCATGTGGTTTGTAGGCTTTGATCTTTTGAGTAATCTTGTATTGTCCATCTGTCTAAATGTTCTTTCCATTGGTATTTGTGCTCGTCTAGTTTATCGAGTATTGAAAATATCTCCTGTTCATTTCTTATTGATTCATTTTGTAATCTATCCATGCGTGTATATCCTTTTACGGATCTTAAAAATTTCATTTCAGCGGCTTGAATTGTGAGATATATTTTTTTGTAAGTACCCAAGATTCAGATCCATATAAAGGAACAGGAACAGCCATAATTTTATAAAACCTGAGCTGAGTTTCTCTTAGAGTCTTTCGGAGGGTTCTTCTTATGGTGCCACACATAATTTGATATCGGTTTAATTTATTGTGTATATCCCAATCATAGCTATGTGTTATATCTGAACCAAGATAGTTAACTGTGCTATCTGTTCTATTATTTCATTATTGATCACTATTTTTGCTCTGACTATCCTCATCATTATAGTAAAGGTAAAGTGATCCCACTACAGGCCTCAGGAGGCCTTTGGGGCAATAGGAGGTTAAGGCTCCCACTTTTTCTTGACAATCGGCACTTGATGTCAGCCGGGTTGTCAGCCCTGCGTGACGGCCGCCTTTACCCCAGAACAAGCGTCTGGTACTCATTTCAGTTAGAGGCTGAGTCGACCCCAGGGCCATAGTGCCGCCAGAAGGTTTGGGTCAGTTTAAAAATCCTGACCCCACCGGGACTCGAACCCTCGACCTTCCGGCTTGTAGCGCAGTGCCTTAACCACTACGCTACGGCGTGCCCCCCTCATCATTATAGTACATTCACGAATTTAGACCATTTGGTGACATGTTTCGGTCTCCAGAGAAACACCATTCAAACGTCCTTGAGCGGACGTCTGGTCTTCTTCTTCCTGCAGGTTGATAGCTTAACATTTGTTTGGGTATCCTGTGATACTCTATTCGATATAAAATAAATAATAAAAATATACAGCTTGAATAAGTCAACAGTTTAGCATAAAAGGGTAAAAACAATTAATGAAAAAATAACTATTAACATTGCAACCATTTTAATTATTACACTCGCCATTTCACTTTATTTACTGGAGTTGGTCTTATATTCCCAAAATATAGCACTTCACGTGACCAACTCCAAAAAATATTACACAAAACAATAATTTAGGGTCTAAATAAAATGCATATTCAGCTAACAAAAGAACACATTATTATAAATTTATCGAACAAATTGCCTCAGAGTGTACGCCGTGGCGCGATGAACCTAAAAGGTCCGTGCCCAACCTTTCGGTTGCTGGCCTCACATCCACATGTGATAATAATTGAACTGATGATCATTAAGCTAGTATAGGAGTGACGTGTTCAGCATGTTGATTCCCACAGCCTTTATAGGTCGTTTTCTCAACCTGGGAACAGCTATTTATTACAGCTAACCAAATTACTCACGATCCTGGGTTGGCACCGGTCCCATATTGGCCGAAATTACATGAGATTTTTTTTTGTAGACATGGTGCAAGTCTCGTAGCTCTATGTCAAGATATGATACCTTAAACTGTTCGATTACGACGTGGGATAGGCTTAGAAGGTAGTTCTAGGGAAATTATGTGCCTTACAACCTCCTCGCTCGCCAGGTCTTTCTTCCCCATCTTTGTAATAAGTTTGTTCCTGGATCGAAATGGGTCCAAAATTCGACCATGAGTAGAAACGAAATATAATTTTGTGGCCCTGGTCTTCATTTTTCGGTTCTGCCAACCATAATTTATCATTAATTGCTTCAAATAAATTAAATTAAAACAGTAAACCTATAGGCTTAAAGGGAAAACACATGTTCATGCAATGCTTGCTTATACTCTGCGTATGGATACTACCAAACATTCTGGACTTAATACCACAAGGTGATAATGGATGTATAAACAGGATGAAATAAATACTGGTACCATTGATTCATTATATTTAAACGAAGAGGGAAAAGAAAGCTTTTACGCCCATCACATCGACGATGACGCTTTAAAATATGCACTTGATTTGAGATTATATCTGAAATGTAATGGAAGATTACACGAGTAAAAAATCAAGAAAATATCAAGAAGTCAGTGGAGCAGTCTGAATTTTCCCTCTCACACATTATTAAGTCCACGTATCCCTAACGTGGCGTAAAATTGTCAAGGCGAGCACATTAAGATTTTATCTAAACTGTCATTTTACTGGCGAGCATTTTGCTGCCGGAACATGTGTATTTTTTATGGCTTACAGTGGTGCAGTCACAGGGGGTAATGGCTTAGTGTAAATATAATATTACTTCAGGGGTGCAAGATGTGCTACAAGGCCTAGCGGTTTCTGTATCAGTTCTATTTTTCTTAGTGAATTGAACGAAGTACACAGATAAAACCTGTTTAAAAAATCTCGTCGCATGATATTAGAATGACTCCACATTTCACTAATACAGCAGTTCTCAACCTTTTTCGATTCGCTAAACCCCTTCCGCAACGATCTGAGTTGGGTGAACCACTGACTTTTAAATATACATACAGTATACGTGCATGAAACTTTTTTTTTGTCTCAGAAAGAAAAATATGTCATTCTGATAGTATTTTTTCTCCTGAATTCAAATATGATATCGGGTTTTCTCCATCACGCAAGGTTTCCGAGAAACAGGAATTTATAATTTCAAACACTTTAATATTTTCTACATTCGTAACTACACAATATTCGAACATTCGGACTCACCTAGAAAGTAATAAATGACGATTTTCTACTATATTTCGCCTGTGGAGCATACAACAATAATCGGCCAGCATATTAGGATTCCATTTGCCTTTATATCTCTTTTCCATAGCTGAAATCTCCTGAGCTACCTCATTTGGTTTTATTTTACAATGGACAAATGGACGAAAAAACGTTTATTAAAAATAATTCTTAAAATCCATTAATTGAAATTGAAATAAAAAAACTGTGGGTGGTGGAGAAATTCCGAATACATACATTCGAAAACCTCATTAAAAAAGTGGATTAAGTACAACTATTGGTACTCATGAGACAAAAATCATGTTGACCAGTGTTATTTTCCCCAACTTATTTTAGGTCTCTCTGTAAGCACAGTGAGCGTTTTCCCGTACAATCAGCGAAAATATTTTGTTGCTGTTTATCCAAGTCCCTCCACCTTATTTTTGTCTACACATTCTTGCGATTTTCGGTCAATTTTTCCCATGCCCAACTCATCCCAATCTTTGAAAATTGATTCCTGATGATTTAATTTCAAGGAGTAGTTTATATAAAAATAAACATTTTGGAGACTAATGGAAAAAATAAAATTTATCCTTTGAAGTTCTAAAACGGACAATTATTTTTGGTTTACATGACCAACATTTTATTACTAAATAATTAGAACCTATTTAATTTTTAATGTCAATATCATTTGGAGTGAATTAGAATTCAGTGTGTGAACTAGTTGTGGTGGACAGGAATTTACCGCAACTACTGTTTAGAAGAAATTAACTTTACTAATTAGGTGAATACGCCAAATAGAGGAAAGTAGATTGGAAATGTTTGTGAAGAACCGGTGTGAAGTTATTAAAGAAACCTGTTCCAACGTACCCGCTTCTAGTGACAATATGCATCTCCAGAAAAAAACATCAGATTAGATGTATATATTAAAGAAAATTGTAACTGATTAAATAACTCTTATCTTAAACATTGATCCCACAAGATATGTAATACATCAAAACATATATCTTAAGTCGTGTTATCTCTATTTTTCAGCAATACATTTAAATTTCACTTGCTTGATTGTTCTCCTATGAGTGATTTTTTTTGTCTAATGCCACCAGGTTGTCTTTTAAGACATTTCTGGCTTTCTGCCCTGGCATTGGCAGAATTGTAATCCATTTCTTAGGTTAGAGCACCTGGAAGGCGGAGTTACGTTACCCCGATGGTATGATGGGTGATAAATGATAATGAGACGCCAGGATAGTTCTTAACCTAAACTTAACCAAAATTCCAGACCATGGGCAACCACAGAAATTCCCTTTAAGGAAAAGTTATTTTGGTTTGACCGGGAATCGAACCCGGGACCTCATGAACAGTAGTCATGAACGCTGCCCACTATCCCTTGAGGCTGGTAATGAGTAAAATATGTATTATACAGTATGATTATAAAGTCCCAGTACATTTTGTGGATAATGTAGCGCAAATAAAACAAAAATATAAGGTAGTTTCTAGTATCAGGATAGTGTTCAACATAACCTCCATCAATCTCAAAACATGTTTCCCAACGACGCACCGTCGCCCAGAAAACATGCACCAACATATCCTCTGTTATTATTTCACTCATTTGGCGTATGCGTTCTTTCAGCACTAGCAGATTAGGAAACTTGGTTCTGTACACCTGTTGCTTGAAGAACCCCCAAGCAAAAAAGTCCAGGGGTGCGAGGTCTGGCGAACGAGATGCCTAGATACGAGGAGATGACCTTCCAATCCACCTTTTGGGAAACCTGTCATTGAGATACCAGCGTATAGCCAGAGCAAAGTGTGGTGGTGCTCCATCTTGTTGCAACACCACTGTATCAATGATACCATCTTGCTGTAACTGTGGCTGTAAGAAAAGTTGCAACATATCAAGATTCATGTCTCCCATGATGGTTTCCTTTGGAATCTATCTGTAATTTCCTCGTACGACTGGCCTCTTAAACGCGCAGCAACAATCTCTATCCGCTCTTCAATGGTGAACATATTTGTATCTTTCGAATGGCTGTGTAACAGAAATATGATATGTACGCGATTTCTTTAAATGTACTGAGACTTTATAATCACACTGTAGAATTCTTCATTGACTAAGCTGTTGTTTTTCTCACCAATCGGGGTTAGTGAAAGTGCTTATTAACTCATTCTTATTTAATAACTGATTTTACTCATTTAAGTGGTTTATAAAATACAAGTTGAAAGCTATATATGAGGTTTTCGTGTCTATTAATGTGATCTTTTGTCGGACATTCATAAAATCTTTCTATTTAAAGCAGAAAAGTATAGATAATATGTAAATCATTCCTCAATTCTTTCTGAGAGTCTCTTTCTCCCTCGCTATCGCTCTTAGTTTAATCTCTCTCTCTCTCTCTCTCTCTCTCTCTCTCTCTCTCTCTCTCTCTCTCTCTCTCTCTCTCTCTCTCTCTCTCAAAAAAACACCTCTCACACAATCATACTAAAGAAGGCGAATATGATAGGTATTATGATGTTCGGGAACAATTTGAACCATAGCTTTCCGAAGAAATTTGTCTTAAATATAAGGAAAGTTAAAAAAAAAACAGGAAATTTATCTCGACCGGGAATCGAATCCGGCCAGCTTCTTGCGAGGCTATGTTATTACCCCACGACCACATAGGTGAATAGAGTTTTTTTTTCAAATTAAATATATATATATATATATTTTTAAATATTTAAATTGTTTAATGCGTCAAGGATACGCCCATATTTATAACTTTATGAACACATTAACGGGCCCAAGAATGTATTTTACTCGAAATAAAAGTGTTAAAGCAATATCAGTAGTATCTCATGAATATTATAATTACAATAATAAAGTACGTTAGTAAATGTTTCCCTTGTGAGTGAAGTAATGTATTTCAGGAGATAAAACAATATATTTTACACGTATCAAATCACGTAGACATGGATGAGAAATAAAAGAAGCAGATGTTCAGAACTTGATCCTCGAAGCACGTAGTTCAGGTGTCAAAATAAAAGACGGGATGTGTCATACAACCCGCTTAACTTGGATACAACCTGCTGTACATAGATCGTTGCCCTTTGACCGCTTCTCGTGCGAATTAAAATCACAAATGAATAGTCAATTTATCATACAGGTTGTTGTAACTAGTTTAGTTAGGGTAAATATTACAGTATGTTATAAAAATGTTTCATTAAAATTACGAGTTATCTGTATCAGAAAGATTTACTCGTAAGTAATGGAATTTGACATTTCGTAAAAAATAAATATATTTTCATTTACATTACACACGGGCCTGCTTGGCCGTACGTGCATTTTTTATAAATTAAATAAAAGTAAATATAAGAATATATAAATAAATATATGGCTACACACTTACTCATTGGCCCTGTGTAAAGAAGGTATAAAACAATTTATATAAATATATAATCTGTCTACAATATATACACATTAATACTCATACATAAAAGACCATGTGTATAGATCTCGAAAAAAGTCTCATTTTGTATATTAATAATTAAAAAATTGCTACAGAATACATTTTAAAAAACCACACACACACATATATCCACACCCACTCCAGCAGACACCAAATTCACTATCAAGCTATTCAACTTAAGACCACTATTATACAATAGAATTGGAGATCGGAAACAATTACTTACTTACTGACTCACTGGCACTATCGAAACCGTAGGTTCATGGCCGCGCGGACATAAGCTCTCCATACATCCCTATCCTGAGCTAATGCTTTCGATTCTTCCCTTATAATGCACTTCCCTCAAATCATAGTTAATGTTATTCTCCCACCTCATTCTTGGTCTACCAACTGGGCGTTTTCCCTTTGGTTTTCCCACAAGAAGCTTCCATGCACGTCTTCAATTCCCCATACGCGCAACATGCCGTGCCCGTCGCAGTCTACGAGACTTAACTGTTCTCATTATATCTGGCTTCCTATAAAGACCATGTAGTTCATTGTTATGTACTCTTCTCCATTCGCCTGTCTGTTCATCCCTCTTCGATCCAAACATTTTCGTAAGAACTTTATTCTCAAATACTCGTAATCTCCTTTCCTCCCACTGAAATTCTTATTATTGATAATACGTATTTCCTCATTGATTTCCCCTTATCGTACATGTAAATACCATGTTCACGGAAATATATTATCTTTTTTTTAAAAATAAGATTTAATTTTAAAGCTGTTGTAAGAAAAGCATACTAGATGAATAAAAATATGGTATGAAGGCATGTAATTAAGTCAGGAATATGCTACAATGCGAATCAGGTACATGGTTATTATATATTGAAATATAAAATCAAAATTGGCCTCCTCTTGATTTTTTTCAAGAAGAGAAGCTCGACGTTTTAGGTTAAGACGCAGGAACTGCGTGATCTAAGCTAATTCCTCCGCAAGTCGGAAATATGGCCCTATTTTGCTGATAAATGGAGTACATCTTCCTATTTTAAATGGACAAATTAATTTTCAGATTCCAGCTTATTTAAAGGTACCAGACTGCACTTAAAACAAACTATGCATAACCACTTATTATTACCCATCGCATATTGTTTTATAATTTTACACAAATTTAATCCGTTGAACAGTCCGGCTATCTCTTTGGAGCTTGTAAGTATTTTGGTGTCCCCTGATTACGCTACTAACGTTCTGCAGGGTTAGTCCTTTGGAGGGGCTGTCTCCTTAAAGCCTTTGGACTTGCTTCCTTGTGTTTTATCCCCACAAGGTGGGTTGCCTCTTCCGATTCTGCCGTTGAGGACTTCACTCTTGTTTCCCCGAGCTGGGTCTTTTATTTCATCCCCAGAGATTGGGTTGCCACTTCCGCCATTTTCGCCGTTTCGATATTTGTATCTCCGCCGTGTCTGCCGTTGTGGTCTTCCGTGTTTGCAGCTTCCGTTGTGGTCGTTCCTCCCACGTTGCGGATTATTCTTAGTTCCCTCTCTCTTGAATGACTGCGAATAGAATACCAAAATCAGCATACAGCTATTCACCACGAGGAAGAAGAAGTTTGGGAAGACCAAAAAAAAGATGGAATCAGCAGCAATTTGGAGCCGGAACAGGCTAGTAAATAAGCCTAAACCGTGATGAAGAAGAAGAAGACACAAATTTAAATAATATGTGCTGATTTATTTTTACATACTCTATTAAAAATATTAAATAGATCCAATTATTCTTATAGGATACATTGCCAATTTAAGGGTTAATTAAATTATATGGTACGGGTATGCATTGAGACGACAAAATATGGTGGTTGCTAGAGCGAATTTTAATTTCGGATTCCTGGTTAACCCCCACTTCTAACGATCGGATTACTCTGTTTTTTTAATAACACCTTCCTAGTTTTATTTTAATATCATATACTGAGTTTCGTGCGAAACATCGGAAATTTTCGTTTCACATGAACTCCTATATCTAATTGTCCGATTTCCTGGTTAACTAACTTGAGCTTTTAAAATAAAATAAGTTAAAATATACCTTCTTAGGTAAAATCCGTCGTCCTCAACTTATAAAATATGTATTTTTTATGCCTGTAGGCCTTTCAGAACATCCGTTCCATCTTCAGCAGGTCCCTCTTCGCTACAACATCCAGTTTGATGGTTGATGCTGCTGGTTCTAATATGGTGTTGTCGTGACTAAAGCTTCTTCCTGACGATATCGTATAGTGGGTTGTTTAGCTGGGAGTGCTTTCATTTATTAAAAGCTTGTTGTCTATTTCCTTGATAATTTCCAGGTCTTTCAATATGTTGATTTCAGTTTGAATTTCCCTCTTTGTGTACTATTGAATGTTAATAGTATTGAACTTGAGCTTACTTTTTTAAGTTAATGCTATATGCCATTTTTGGTTCCGATAAAACAAAAATTATGGCAGGTAGAGCGTTAACATTATTATATAGGCCTAGCCTATACGTTGGTCATGGTCATTTTCGGTGTCTGTTAGTTAGGATCGGTGAAGATCTGTAAAACTATATTTTCATGCGAACGACCATAATAGCTTCTTATAAAACAAAAATTGCTGCCGATAGAGCATTAATAGGCCTATATATTTTTCTGTCACTAGTTGCCGTGGGTCCGTTTTAATGTTGTTTTGGTGTAATAAAACAACACAGTTGATCGTGTAGAACTCCACAATAACTTTATTTCTTCTTCTTCCTTCCCAGGATTAGGTCAATGCGACCTGTTCCGATCTCAAGTCCATCGTTTCCTTGGCCGTCCCAATGATATTTTTCCATGCTGTTTGTAGGTGTTAGTCTTTTGGGAAATCTTGTATTGTCCATTCTAATTGTCTTTTCATCGGTATTTGTTCTCTTCTAGTTTATCGAGTATTGAAAATATCTCCAGTCCATTTCTAATTGACTCATGTAATCTATCCATGCGTGTACATCCTTTTACGGATCTTAAAAAAAATCATTCAGTGGCTTGAATGTGTGAGATATATTTTTTGCAAGTACCCAAGATTCAGATCCATATAAAATAACAGGAACAGCCATAATTTTATAATAATGAGCCGAGTTTTTCTTCGTCTTTCTTACGGTGCCGCACACATTTAATATCGGTGACTATTTAACTCATGTCGCAAATGGTAGTCAATGACCAATCACGTTTCAATGAATTCTGTTTTACACCAATGACAGTCGTGTTTCACCTCGCTCTTTATCGATTTCTCTTATCAGTGCTGCTTTTGTGGTAAAGAAAGCTCCTCCTTTTTTAATATTCTGAACAGGTTAGACCATTATTTTTCTCCAACAAATACATTGAATATTGCAAATAATGAATAGATTGTGATTTACTGAGTTGTTTATTCAAAATGTAAATGATTAACCTATAATGTTGATTATAATAGTTTGATGTGTTTCGTTATTTCTCCACTAGAGTGCATTCTTACAATATTGCGATCCTATTTGGCAATAAATAATATGATCGAGTTGCAGTGAATATACTTAACCTCACATTTCTAATTTGTTTTCAAACATCGCCATTTACATTAACTATATAAATATTTTAAAACACCGGTTACTATATTCAGATAATTATTTTTTAGTAAAAAACTTAATTTGATTCGTTAAATAGTCCTAACAAATACCACTCTTGATTTCCAAATTCTCTAGATAAATTCACTCCTCACTTCGTGAGTCGTGAATTTATCGATAATTTGGAAATCACTCGTGGCATTACTTATGATAACTTTATTTAATTTTATAAGTTCTCCGTTACATTTGAATTACAAATTTCTATATTAATTAATCTTGTTTTAAAGTTTATTTGTCACACAGTTATCGTCAATCTTTAACGAATTCACTTTTTGCAGTTTCTCTCCTTCACAGTTTACTGCATCGCAGTCACAACATAACTGACTCGCTCTCGACCCTGGAAATCGTTTATATAGGCTGGGGACGGAAATTTCTCGGCCTCCAATCGAAACTTTTCCAGTATGGAAGTTTCTGGCATAGAACCTTCGCGACAGGGAGAGTCGAAGCTTGGAGAAACATCCGTAACGGAAGTCCAGACGCATCGATCATCTGCACACGGTTTTCGACTCCCCAAGTCAGCGACTCACGAATCTATTTCTACCAATGCGAGACCACTATTCTTGCCTTCACCCATGAAATTGAAACGCCGCTATTACGATGCGTCACAATATAGGCCTATATCCATCATAGTAATTCTGCCCGAGTGCAGGTCTTTCACTGCAATCATAGCATTTTCATGCTATGCTATGCTTTGCATCTTCACTAGGGAATTATAGGTGTGGTAGCTTCCCGTTGCTTTCCACACCTGTGAAGGATGATGATGATAGCCGGATGATTTTCGTGGACAGTTGAGCCATAAGCTTTCTGACATTTGTCTACAGGCGAGGAAAACCCCCGGACAAAACCTCACCCAGGAGCCTGCCCCGACCGGGAATCGAACCCGGACTCGCTGCGTGACAAGACAGCACGCTACCTCGAGAACATAACGGTGAAAAAAAGTTACAAATATATAATTTAGTAGTGAGAAGTACTGTCACATATGGAGCTGAAGTTTGGAAATTCAACAAAAACAGAACAAAAAGTTTGTCGATGGAAATGGAGTTTTTGAGGAGAGCAGCAAGATGTTCAAAATTAGAAAAAATAAATACTGTCATACGAGAAAAAGTTATTAGATATTCAATAGTAGATTATATAAGATATAAACAATTAAATTGGTATGGGCACGTACAACGAATGCAAGAAGAAAGGTACCCAGCAAAACATTGGGATGGTGTCCACCTGGAAGAAGAAGGAAAGGAAGTACTCGAAACTCATGGACGCAAGAAATAAGAACGGGAATGAGAACAAGAGGACTGGAGGACATGGAATGGATGGATAGAGACGAGTGGAGAAGAAAAATAAAACTTTAGACACCGAAAGATGTGTAAACATTAAAAATCTGTATATAGGCCTAAATAAAAAAATGTATAGGCCTACATATTGTCATGCGCATTTTCCGGTATCTATTAAATAGGATTGGTGAAGATCTTTAGTAAAACGATTTCGAAAATATTTTCATAAGAAAGACCTAATCAGCTTCATTCCTTCGAAATCCGCTAAAATGAGGACTGTGAAAAAACTACCATAGACCTATAGTTTACAATAATAATGGCGGCTAAAACGATCACATTCGCAATTTGCAAATTTTTCAGTATTTAACTTTTAGGTAGTAGCCTAAATCCATAATCCGATCAATCAAAAATGGTAAAAAATTAGTTTTATTGAGATAAAGTGAAGGTAATTTATATACATATAGCGAAATGTCGCTGGCACGTATGGGGAATGAAAGACGTGCATGGAAACTTCTTGTAGTAAAACCAGAGGGAAAACGCCCAGTTGGTAGACCAAGAATGAGGTGGGAGAATAATTTTAACTATGATTTGAGGGAAGTAGATTATACAGGGAATGATTGGAAAGCATTGGCTCAGCATAGGGATGTATGGAGAGCTTATATCCGCGCGGCCGTAAACGTACGGGTTCGATAGTGTCAGTGGTGTGAGTAAGTATAACGAAATGTCACTATAAAATCGTTTCTTGAAAAATTGATTACGATCGTTTTTAGCTGTCATCCTTCAATTATTAACTAAACGGCTATGACAGTTGTATGCAAATTACAGTGAATTAATCGAAAACAAGTTTTGCAATGTTTTATTTATATAATATATTATAAGAACATCAGGCAAGTGTGATATATTCTTGCATTAAACAGTGTTTTCTACATTTATGTCGGCTAATGTTTAATGTAAGTAGTATTATATTTTCTTCAAGCAATAAAACAGATTAGACATAATTAGATAAACTAGATAGGGTCAGCATGTCAGCTGTGCATTCAGATAGTCACGATTCCAACATTCAACCATTTATTTATAATCTTTGAAAATACTTATGATTGTAGTGCAAACAATTCATGAAAACTGCGTGCGACCGTCCCGTAAAAACATTGAAAATGGATAGGACTAAATTTGGACGCAAGAATATACCTTACCTTCCAATATACTTACTTACTCACTGGCACTCTCGAACCCGGAGGTTCATGGCCGCAAGGACATAAGCTCTCCATACATCCCTATCCTGAGCTAATGCTTTCCAATCATTCCCTTTATAATCTACTTCCCTCAAATCATAGTTAATGTTATTCTCCCACCTCATTCTTGGTCTACAAACTGGGCGTTTTCCCTCTGGCTTTCCTACAAGAAGCTTCCATGCAAGTCTTTCATTCCCCATACGTGCAACATGTCCTGCCCATCGCAGTCTACGAGACTTAACTGTTCTTATATCATCTGGCTTCCTATAAAGACCATTTAGTTCACTGTTATGTAGTCTTCTCCATTCACTTGTGTTCATCTCTCTTTGGTCGAAAAATTTTCCTAAGTACTTTATTCTCAAATACTTGTAATCTCCTTTCCTCCCTTAAAGTAAGAGTCCATGTTTCGCACCCATATAATATAACTGGTAGAATAATAGTTTTATATATTTTGAGTTTAACGTTTTTTGAAAGGAGTTGGGACATCAAGAGTCTCTGCAATGCATAATAGCACCTTCCAATATATGATTTATAAATTGTATTTAATATTTTTTTTTTTTTTTGTAGAAACATTTCATACCTTAATTTGAATCACAAAAAGTCATCATCAACAA